>JBBPOM010000425.1:0-27124 GCA_038091455.1 Leccinum uliginosum
GGAGGTAGGATTCAACCTACCAACTCAGGTGGTCCCAGCGGGAGCAAGAATAATGTGACGAACGCAAACGGTGCGAAGAAGAGTGGTGACGCTACTGTCAGGGTGGACGGCGTCGTAGTGGGTGATGTGAATGAGAAGGAGTCCTTGACTGCCCTCGGGCGTGACGAGCTGAGAATGAGGTGCTAGCAATGGGCCAATGGCTACTAGTGTGCTTTGTTTTTCTCTTCTCAGTCAGCTCCGAGTCAGATTACATTGTCATTGATGACTGCTACTTGTCAGAGAATGAGGAATTGAGTCAGTCTCTCGTGCCACTCCCTTCTTTGAGCCAGAGACATATCAGATAGCCCCTTCTCCAACACAATATCCATGAAAAAGTTGCGGACATTCTGAATGATACCTCCAATTGTCTTCAGCTTTGCATTTGTGAACTCGTTCAGAAGGCCCACACGGTTTCTGGATCGATACTCTGACAGAGCAGCAATCAACTTTCATAAATGTCAGTAGGAGGAAAAGTACAGGCAACAATTTACTCACCCAGCCACATATAGTAGCTGCAGTTCCAATACTGACTTCAAAGACAGGAGTACCAGATTTATCTACAAACCCAAAGCAGTCAGGATGCTCTGTCCTGTAGGCTGCTGCTCTGAAAGCCTCATAGAAGGCTCTATGACCAAATGGCACCTAGTAGTAGTTGAAGAAAACATAAGACAGAACTCTAATAATGCATAGGCACTTACTTGGATCCTAGAGGAACGGGTGGCTGGATCCCAAACCATATCATGGAACACCCCATATCCATAAGGACTGTTCCTGACCCACTTCTCCAGCTGGTCTGCATGAATGCCTTGAGTGGGAGAAATAAGGCTCAAAGGGTCTTGACCCTGAATGGGAATAGGGGAGGATACAAGATTCACAGCCTTTGGCCAGACCCAGTATATGAACCTATTTGGAATTTCATTAGCTCTGAAATACAGAAGAGTGTGAAAATTAAAACCTGTTCAGCACTTCCTTGAGTTCTGAAATGAACAAAGGTGCAAATGTGGTATCAGACATGTGAGTCATCACAGTCTGACTGGTAGGATTTCCTGGGAGGATGATTTGAACTGGTATAGAAAACACCAAGTTAGTGCTTAGTAGATTAAGCATATATCACACTTACCATGTTCTAAGCTCCAAGCTCCTGCTAACCCATACTTGGTGAACTCTACAGAATACTCATGTACCAAGTTTGAGACAATCTCTGTGATAAAATTGTCAGGTAGGGTAGAGTTGGAGGTGACAGTCAACCCCTTTTCACGAATGTGAATGCAGACAAGTTCTGCTGCACTCTGAAAAAGGGTGACCCAGTGGAAGGCCTTCGCAGAGTTCAGGGCATTCATAAAAGTGCCTAGTACACAAATATTATAGTGGTTAATAACTTAGGTCATCTAGAAATGGACCACTTACGAGCATTTCCACAAAAGTGGATCATTCCTGTAGAGTGAGCAGATTGCCCACTAGCAGAAGGCTAGTAGTATTAAAGTATCAGTGGAAAGTGATCTGAATAAACTAAGAAACACTTACTGCTGGGCCTGGTGCACCTGCATTATTTCCAGAGCCAGAGTTAGCCAGATGGCCTTTGGCTGCCTGCCAGTGGCTGCCACTGCTTTGGAATGGGACATCCCAGTGAGCATAGAAGTCACCTAGTAGTATGATAGTGAGTGCCAGTGGTTATCAGTAAAAACAAATTATGAAGTAAAGCCACTATACCTGCTAGAGAGTTGATGCTGGTGCCCAACAGGGAGCCAGTCTCAAACTGAGATTCTGGCATGTCTTTACCAACTAGTAAGTCCTAGCCCATTGGAGAAAGAGTCAAAGCATACCTAAAGTAATATTCCCTAGTGCTGGCACCTGGGCCCTCAGTGGGTCCAAGTCAGGAGCCAGGTTAAATCCAGTGTTACCATCCCATTGGATGGATGATGCCCTCAAGTATTCAGAGAGCCTATCAGAGACTATGTGTGGATTTCCACTGGCAGAATTATTGCCAATTTTGATCAGTAGTAGATCAGACTTGGGGATAATTTATTGAACTTACACGAACTGATTTGCAGCCTGAATGCTGTCTGCCAGGATTGTGCCTGGAATCGGCAACCCTGGCGCGGCTGTGGTGTCGCTGTCACGTCGGTCACGTCGATCGGTGTGGTGCATTGCCGTGTTTGTAAGTCAATTCGTTCAAAAAACGGTCGTCGAGTCGTTCGAGGAGCTGGCCCGGGGCAGCAGTAGGTGAGAGTGTGGGTTAAAGGCTCGAATCTCCTCTGCGTTCTCACCCGAACAACTCTCACCCCTGCGCCAATCGCCGGCAGCTTTGACTTGGAATAGATCTTTGATTCGAGCTACTACGGCACATCCGGTCGGTCTGTCGTCCTCACCCTGCCAACGCAACGACGCGAGGACGACGGCATACTTGCCCTTGCCCATTCTTTCTCATCCCTTCTTCTTGCACGACCTCGGTCGGTCGCCGTCACCCTTCCTCACTTTCCATGGGTCAGGTTGTGGGCCGTCCTCAGGTCAATACCACATTGTCGCCGTCATCAGCTCCTTCTTCGCTAGGCGTTTCTGCGTCGAATGCAGGGAGCCGCTTCAAACGTGCTTTCGCCGGTCGTCGGAAAAAACATCGGACTCTGCAAGTCTACCGTCACCAAGACTCGATAAGCGCAGGGAGCAGCAAAATGATGAATCGCCGCATGGGTCATCGAGCATTGCACCACGTCAGCTAGGCGCAAAGCAGCTTACTCTCCAACTTGCGCAACATGTCTTCAACAAGAAGTCTGCGCCTGCGTCCCCTGCACTGAGTGGTCTAAGTCTGCCTCCACCACCACCTCCGCCCAAGCAAGCTCCCCCGCCGATCCTTCCGTTATCACGTCTCTCACCAATCAACACCAATACCGATAGACGCATCTCCGTCATCACGACATCTAGTCCCATCGCACCGGCATTAGATTTCATAAGGAAGAGCGATGAACATGCGGAGCAGCTCGCATCGAAGGAAAACGAACGGAAGGATGTCGAGAGGTCGGAATTGAAGGACGTTCGCAGGAAAGGCGATTCTACGCTGAGCCTTCGTACCATCCGTGCTACTTTAGGGAACAAGACTCCTCGCCCAGTTTCGCTCGCCGAGTCGCTACCGTCGTTGCGACTCAGAGATAGAAGATCTCAATCTCTTAATCTCGGTCCTCGTATTTCGTCGATGATTTCTGGCCCCACCGTCTCGAACGCAACTATGAGTCTGGAGGTGGTAACGGTTACTCTTCCTAGTTCGGCCTCGGAAGGATTTGAATGGGAACGCCTCGTCACTAGTCAGTTGGTCGGCGTGACTCTCTTCACCGCCTTCGAACGCTATGGCAGTGAACGCCGTCATTCGACATGCTAGCGCCATCTCCTCTCTGAATCAAGTGTCCAATACATCTACCTCGCGGTTAGAACGAAACGTGCCGGTCATTCCAGATACTCCACAAGAAAACCCATCATCGCCACAACCATACTACTATCCACAACAATCATTTCGTCAGACAGCCATCAGCATGACATCAGGATTTGCCCCTGCCGCTGGGCTTGCACGACGTGCCGTAGAAAGAATGGGTCGGCTTTGGGGCTCAAAAAGCTCAATCTTAGGTCCTCTCGCTTCACCGCTTGGTGAGCTATGGTCGCACTGGGCTAGCATCTCGTACAGGATCAAGCCACTCGGAGCCCCCACATCACGGATATGGATATGGTAGGAAGGGTCGGCACAATCCACAAACGCCATCTGTTAGCTCTACTGCCTCATCCTTTTCCGACCACGAGGGACCACAGCTTGGCACACGCCTTCGAGGTCCTGTCCGTATATCTCCCTCAGGAGACGTACTAATAGTCGCTGGTTTGGTCTTCGGAAGGGATCTCAAGACATGTGTTGAAGAGACAGCCATAGAATCCGTTTTGAGCATCCTCCACACGCAAGATGCAGCGGACGATGGAGGCGAGGAGTCGAGGAGTCGATCATCGAGAACCAATGGAGTGAACCTTCAGGTTCAGCATATTCTTGCGTGGGGTGTCCAGGAGCAAGGGCTTTTCCGGTACGCGCTGCGAAGGGATATCCTCGTGTCCTAGATACTCATCATTTGTTTATGGTGTTAGCGGTCGTTCATCCCACGTGGCTAAGCTACGTACCGAGTTCGATACTGGTAAGTCGTCAATGCACCTTAGGTTAGATCTGAGACTGACTACTCTAAATACAGGTCAAGAGCTCGGTAACCATTTCTCCGCGTGCCAATGCACCCACCGAGTACAACGAACAGAAAGACCGAGGATGAGGTACAACAGATTCCACAATCGTTAACTCGAAGGTGAGATCCGGTGAGATTCTACGCCGTGTCATATCCCTGATCCTTGTGATCAGAATTCACAGACGAATCCATATCAAAGCTTCAGACGATTGGAGATGAGGTGTCGACTACGGGGAAACGCAGTGGGGCATTCCCGAGAGCCCTGCCTGAGGTACGCCACTCCCAAAATCATTTCGCTGCTCGCCTCGTTGAATTTGGATCCACCCACTGGCACCAATCGCTGTCCCGTTTTCCAGCGACTCTGTTGGAGATGAAGGAGACCTATCGAATTAAAGCCATCGCCGCGAGGACGACACCAGCTTGGTCCAGCGGCGGGCCGTCGAGCTCTTTTCAGGTCAACCAATTGACCAATAAGCTCTGTGGGGTGTATCTCTTAACTCCGATCACTGTGAGTGGAGTTCTGGTCGACTAGGACGTACATATGTCTCGACCTCCTGACTTCGAATCTGATCTCAAGGTTCGCTTCAAATTGCCACTCGCGCAACGACCTGGAGTTTCCCCACCGCTTTCAAGCGCGTACTCTCGATTCACAGCATGGGGAGGTCGTCTCAATTCTGGAACCAAATTGCTCAGGACTTGTCTCGAGGTGAGTCCGACCTCCCACTGGGGCCGTGTCCGCTGGCTGCAACATCCTGACATAACCTCTTTCCAAACACAGGTTACTTCGTTACCGCACCCGATCTGCTCAATCACGGACATGCTAAGCATAGCTCTGACGCTACCGACGCTGCGTTTGCAGAGGAGCTTCGGCGCTGTCTCGAAGGCACCCTCGGGCAGGGCCGGGGACGCTCCGTACGATATCGTCGTAGCCCGCTTGTTTTTCAGAGTGTCCCAACTGCCGTACTGTTACTCCATCTTGCATCCGCGCGACAGGCCCGAGTCGTACCGTAGACCCGTCGTTCGAGCTGAACCCGGAGAACTCCTCTAGGTTCAGGCAGTTCCTCGTCTAGAGGGTCTGGAGCCCACAAACGCCCGGGGCGCTTCTGGAGTAGAACGCGCACTTGACGAAGGAGCAAGCCGCGGTAATAGAGTCTGCAAGCGCTCACTTGTGCAATCGCAACCACAGAAGCCATCTTTTCTCGCTCCCCTCCCTCATTCCGGGGTTCGTCTATTCATCCTATCTGTCGTGGTGTTTGGGTTACTGACTAACTTTATTCCAGCAAAATGTCCCTTGGTCATTTCACACTTCTTGTCGAAGACACCGCACAGTGTCAAGGTGACGGTGCTGGTCATCGACCCGTCGTAAGGGTCCGAGAGCAAAGAAAATCCAGAGACGTACCCCCATGTCATGGTTAGGACAGTTTCCTTACATGATTCCGGTCGATATGAAGCCTTCAAGTCGTCGTCGAGGTGGCCGTACACCATGATTTCTTGTGAATAACATCTCCAGCTTGTACCAAGTTGATTGTGAATGTTGACACGGTGGGTTCCGAAAGATTAAAGTAGCATTGTGCGCTATAATGATAACAGGTTGTACTCGAACATGCAGGATGGAACCGAGAAGGACGGGCTTTGTTATCTATTTCGACGTTACGTCTGATGAAGCGAGTTCTCATGGCTTCTGGGTCCGTTCGCAAGGCGAGAAAGTGAATATGAAACATCGTATTAGAGGTGCTGGTTCTGCGATTCTGCGGTTACAGAGTATGGTAAACTTGCAGGACTTTTCTGCTTACACTGGCACTCCCAAGGTTTGATTTGGAGGTGAAGTGCGGAAGACGGGAACGTTGGCAGTGCGTTTGCTGAAGCTTCCTTTTTTCATTTTTGAGTCGTGGCGCCGACCTTCTCAGGAAACAGAAAAATCCCCTGCGGAGGTAAGTATAGAGGAACTGGAACCAGACGATGTTCGGCGGGTGCGGGAAAGGGGGATGTAGTGGGCGACGACTAGTTGGAAGCGATGCTGGACGCTGGGTGCGAGGACTCTCCGAGCGTCTCTCCTGTGCGGATGCCGGTGACTTCACCGCGCTATCATATGTCGGACAACCCGTCTCAACAGCATTTAATGCAGACGCCGGCCTCGTCCCAATCGCATTATGGACAACGACCCTATAGACCGATAGCGTAGGTGATGTAGTCTCGCGCAGTAAGTGATCTGAATCTCGGCAGTGAAATGGTGACTCTGACTTGATGTCCCCAAGTGTCTTCAGTCCAACAGGTTCCGGAAAGAGCACGGTGAGACAATCATGAATTGGAGGTGATTTCTCACTCACATCGGAGGCCAGTTTGTGCGCACTGCGAGTGGATGGCGGACCCCCTTGATCCATCCCTCGATTTCTCTGTTTGCTGCATCACTCGGGATTTAGGTCGTTGAAGACTTCATTCCCACTGTGGTCACCCTCGCCATCTCGCTAGTCGACCTGTCTGTGATCGCGTTGCGCAGGACTTGGCGTCTCGAGGCGAGCTTTTCAACCTACTTTCCAACCGGTATTCGTTCTAATGCGGGATATTTCGTTAGTGCACCCGACTTTCTCGGACAAGAGCTTGCTACGCGTAGTTCGGTGTGTACTTGCCAGTCACTGGCTGATTTCTATACGACGGTTGCGGGTCGCCACTATCTTCGCTGCAAACGCGTTCGTTGGAATGAACGCTCAGTAGTGCGTTGTCTCAAGTTTGCGTTATTGGGAACGAAACATGACTTATTGATACCCTTTCCTACACAAAATGAATGACTATCCTCGTTTCTGTGATGCTTTGTATCATCCCCATCTAAAAGGAAATTGTTTCGCAAATCCTGTACAATTTTGTTGCTGGTTCAATGAGTGTCTGTCTGTTTACGAACGTGTCTGCACGAAATGCAACTTCTTCCGGTTTCAGGGAGTTGTCTCATACGGATGGGGTCGTTATCCACTGTTACATGGTCACAAGCCGGGTCGGGGACTTGGCGTGGCAACGCCGTTACGTTCAAGCACACGTCCGGCACCGCTCAACTCCTTTTTTTCTCTTTCTTTTTCTTCAAAGGTTCTCCTCACTCATACCCAGCTTCCTCTTATGTCCTCTCCATCGCGTGGTGAGCCTTATGGCGATCCATTCGCTGACCGTCCCCGTCAAGCCCATTTTCAAGAACCGCCAGCGAGGACATACGACAGCACTACCAACTCTCCTTTTGAAAGCACCACCAAATTACCCCGCGAGTTCGGTGCTGCAGGTTACGCCGATGAAGATTATGCTGAAAAACTCCCGTTGACTGGAGGCGAGAGCTACAACGCTGGTGGCTTTTACCCGCCGGGGTAAGTCGCCTTTGTTGCCACGACATGTCGATGTTGTTCGTCTTACTACTCCTCTGGTTTCCACAGCCCCGCCGATCCCTCCGCGTATGGTGACCCTTACGGGCCTTCGCGCCCAAGCTCGGCCATGTCGCCGTCCACCAATGGAGTTGAAACTGCCTGGAGACGTCGCCAGACCAACAAACGCGGCGTGACACGTAAAGTCAAGCTTACCCACGGGAACTTTATCACAGAGTACGCAGCTCCTACCCCAGTTCACAGTGCGATCGAGGCAAAGTATTCGATGACCAGCACGACGGAGTTCTCGTCAGTATATTTGGGTTACGTATCTCGTCTAATACACATTCCGTGATTAGCCATATGCGATACAGTGCTGCTACGGTGGACCCGGATGATTTCACCGAAGCTAATGGGTGGTCTCTGCGACCTAAGCTCTACAACCGTCAGACTGACCTTCTCATTGCGGTCACGTCATACAACGAAGACAACTATGCTCGCACACTTCATGGTGTCATGCTTAATATTTGCAAGACAAAGCAGTCCAAAGTACTGGCGGAGAGCTGCGGAGGAAGGCATGCCAGGTTGGCAAAGGATCGTAGTTGCTCTTATCGTTGACGGTTTGGAGCCAATGGACAAGAGTGTTCTCGATCTTTTGGCCACCGTGGGTGTTACCAAGACGGCGTAATGAAGAAACAGGTGGATGGAAAAGACACTGTTGCCCACATTTTCGAGGTCAGCTCTTTCCGTGGCCAGACATATATTTGTTTGACAAGCGACACTGCAGTATACCACTCAACTTTCCGTGGACCCTACGCCCCAATTGGTCCTTCCTCTTGAGAATGATCCCAACAATTTAGTTCCGGTCCAGATCGTTTTCGTTTTGAAGGCCAAGGATCAGAAGAAGATCAACTCTCATGGTTGGCTGTTCGATGCTATTGGGGCCATGTTGAAGGTACAAGACTTGCTTCTATTTCTTGGATGTATACTGATCTCGTCCCTCAGCCTGACACGTGTGTCCTTATCGATGCTGGAACGAAGCCAGGGCATAAGTCTATCTACTTTCTGTGAGAGGCTTTCTACAACGACCCCCAATTGGGCGGATGCTGTGGCGAAATTCATGCTATGATTGAAGGGGGGAAGAAGCTTTTGAATCCCTTGGTTGCAGCGCAAAACTTCGAGTACAAGATGTCTAACATTCTCGGTAAGCCTTCTTTTCTCGTCTTGGTTACATGAATTTCACACTGTTGCATAGATAAACCACTTGAGAGTAGTTTCGGCTATGTATCAGTCCTTCCTGGCGCAATCTCCGCATACCGGTATCGTGCAATCCTTGGTCGCCTTCTCGAACAGTATTCCCACGGTGATCACTCGCTTGCTGATCGTCTTGGCCCCAAAGGTATCCATGGCATGGGTATTTTCACCAAAAACATGTTCTTAGCCGAGGACCGTATCTTGTGTTTTGAGTTGGTCGCAAAAGCCGGAGACCGTTGGACTTTGACCTATGTGAAGCCTTCGAAAGCAGAGACGGATGAGTCCCGGAAGCTGCGGTTGAGTTAATTGGCCAGCGTCGTCGTTGGTTCCTTCGCTGCTTCGGTGGTGAGGATCCAATTTTCGAACTCATGTTTCCTAGTACTTAATCTGTTTTCTTTTGGTAGTATGCCCTGGTGAACTTCTTCCAGCTTTATCGTTCGGGTCATGGGATCATCAGAATGTTCTTCTTCCACATCCAGGCACTGGTATGTAATCTCCTCGCAACATGTTTCTTTTCTTTTGGTTTCGTTAACCCTCTTTTCGCAGTATAACATCTTCTCGTTGTTCTTCTCGTTGTTTGCTCTGGCCAACTATTGGTTGACATTCAGTATTATCATCGACTACTGTACAGTAGTAGTAAGCGCTTTGTATTGCGGTAGCCCGATTGTAATTGGTCACGGTAGATTCCGGATGCGGCAGCCTTTTCGATTACAACCATCTTCGTCAACGCTGCTCTTTCTCTTTCGCGTGTGGGTGCTCTCACCCGCGCCTCCGACTCGGAGTCGTTGCGCACACTTGCATTCTCCACCGGGTCGCAGGCAGTCCTAACAGAGAAATCGATATTGATGAAGAGTTCAAGATCTACCGCTGAGTTCGTGTCGTCTACCTTCCAACATGCTATATCCCTAACGACAACCAGACGGTCTTCCCATGGCACGTATCTTGCTCCCGCGCTCTTCGTTCGACAGCTCACGTCGTATACCTTTCTATTCTTCTGGCGCGTTATTTGCAGGTGTTGGACGCCCTCATCAAAATCAAGAACGAGATTGATCCTACCCTCACCTTCCGGCGCTTTTGCGGAGAGGGCATATGTGGCTCATATACCATGAACCTCAATCAAATTCGCCATTGGTTGGTTTTCATATTCCTGCCATGTTTTTCGGTCACTACCTTACGCCAACAATCCCTTCCTAGAAAAATCTGGCTGGGATCCATAAGTTGCTCCGTGCTTTGTGTCTCCTCCCCAACCCGTCCTGTTTGTTATCCGGCTAGAATTCCCTGCAGATCATTAACGTTTCGCAGGGCCCACCCTGTCCTTTTTCGAGCTTGACATGTTGCCCCCTGCTTTCGAGTCGTCCCGCGTACTCTCTACCCTCGTCGACATTGAAGGCTATTCCCCCGGCCTCCATGATCAATACCATAATGTGGCGCAACCTTCTGGGACACTCCACAACCAAGGGTCCCCTTCTGGTTCAGACGACGACGACGGTTATTTAGTGTTATCCCGATTGACACAGACTCGGAATGGAAACTCTTGTCGACGGTAAGTGCAGACTTATCCTTTTTTAATGTCAACTTTTTGTCACCTATTCGCAGACGATCCTTGACTTCCGTGTGATATTCACTCGCGAACTGATCGATACACACTGGAGACGTGAGCAGGATTCTTAGTCTCGAATGGAATGGATTGAACTTGGTTAGTGTTTCACTCATACACGTCTTTGGTCAACCGTCTGACCATGATCATTCAGTCTGACAAGCAGTTTTACGTCAAGCCAAACAGCTCATGGACAATTTCGATCAGAAATACCCAGACTATGTGTACCAGAGGCGGTCGAACAATCGTTGCAAAGCGATCCTGCTCTAAGTCTTTCAGCGGACAAGGCATCCAGCTGGGACTTCGTGGACGACCATACAGGAGATGCAGAATACGTTGGCGTACCTCCCGTCAACGTGGCTGACGCGGACGATCCATGCACCAGCGGGCAGGAACCTTGTTATGCCAACCTCCCCGCGGATCCCTCCGGAACAGCCACCCCGTCACGAGCATCCAGCTACCAGCCACCTGATCCCCATGATCCCCTTGGTGACACACAGGTTTCTTATGTCTCATCCGGGTCGTGCCACGCAGGCCCGACACCAGGGTGGGATTTTCCATATACCACTCCCGGTACCCGCCGGATACCCGCGTCATGGTCACGGGACATTCTATGGGAGGCGTCGTAGGCACAGCTCTTCTCTCCTCCGACAACATCACGGCTCTGATCACAATGTCCACCTCGCATACGCTTCCCCCAGCGCGTTTCGACGTCCGAATCGAGGAGATGAAGGTTATCACAAGGAGCCGAGACACCCATCGTGTCCATCTGCGGAGGTGTGACGGACATGATGATTCCTTCTGAGTTTTGCATTCTGCCGAGGTGGACTCGGTTTATCGATGGACGGAGGTTGGACACTGCGAAATGATGTGGTGCCATCAGGTACGGTGGCGCATTGCCTTCACCGACTTACTTTTCCATGAACTAACCGGTGCGTATACTATATGTGATCAGGGAACACAATCCCGTACCGCTCGAGGTGGTCCGGCAACGGGTGAGCCAGTCTTGCTTTCGCGGTGGGTGCGTGTCGTTGACCAGTCGAACGTTGTCTCGGTATCTCATCTTCCCATCCCGGGCCATCCTGTGCACACAAAAAGGTTTGCAACATGCTCGACATGCACATAGACGACCGTGAGCGGGAAACGCCTGCCCATTGGCCGGAACATCTCTGAAGTATCGATTTGTTGTCATTCGGATACTCCGGTGAGTGCTTGCGTTTGCGGATCTCGATCGGCGGGTTCGCAACACATGTGCTGTCACAGTCGCCGTTTTCTTATATAGAAACCTGACCATGTGTACCTCGCGCGCGCGACACACACCGGATTCTTTTGATTTCATGGGAACGTTTCTCGGGCCGAAAGAGATGATCCCTTCTGCGCCATAGGCTCGGTTGTCCCTTGCTCGGCGCGTCATATCGGCAGCTCTGACCGATATTCAATGACGCACATTATGCCATCATGGGGCGCGTTCTGCACTGACCTACTGCCAGTGCATATGACTACTTATAACTTCTGAATCAGGCTGGCTGACTGAAACTCCTGAATCGTGCTGATTTCAGTGGGAAAATGAATACCAAATTTGAACCCCTGAGATGATACCTGACATATTACAACTTTCCCACACAGAAGAGATGTTGCAGGCCGCGGATTCGAAGGAATTCTGTTTGCGATGAACTTGAATATATATATATAGTCAACCCTGAAGTTCAAAGTGACAGTCACCTTGGCAAAGTTTGTGTTTCGAAGACCACCATGACTCGGAAGACTGCTGGCCAGGCTCATTGAATGATTTTCAGAGAATGACAGCCAGTGTGTCTGCTGTGCACGGAGTAGTATCACAAATGTATGTCTAATCTATTGATTGGCACTGAGGAAATAAATTGCAGCTCGAAAATGAATATTTTCCATGTCCTCCAAGACTGATCATAGTGTTACTAGTCAGATATCTCTAGATAGTCAAATGTCACAACAGGCTCTTAATGAAGTTTAAATTATAGTTGTTGATCAGCATTTCCAACATTATCAAAATATATATTCTGATCCATAGATTGACATTAACCAGGTAAATTGCACTCTAATGATCAATGTTTGCCATGTTCTATCCAAACTGATTTTATCATTGTCAACCAGATATCCTTTGGGTATTCACATGTCACTACAGGCTCTTAATGAAGTTCAAAGATTAATGCTTTTCATGTCCTTTCAGACTGATTTTAGGATTGTCAGTCAAATATCTTCTAGATATTCAAATGTTGCTACAGGCTCTCAATGAAGTTCAGAGATTAATGTTTGCCATGTCCTTTCAGACTGATTTTATGATTGTCAGCTGAATGCCTTCCAGGTATTCAAATATTACTACAGGCTCTTGATGAAATTTAAGGATCAATGTTTGTCATGTCCTTCCATGCTGATCTCAGGATTGTCAGCCAGCTATCCTCTAGGCATTCTATTGTCATTAGAGGCTCTTGATGATGTTTGGATCATAATTATTGATCAGGGTCTGACCTAATATAATCACACATATTTGTTCTGATCAATAGATTGTCATTAAGAAGGTAAATTGAAATTCATGATCAACTTTTGCCATGTCCTTCCAAACTGATTTTAGGATTGTCATCCAGATATCTTCTAGGCATTCCAATGTCACTACAGGCTCTGAATGATATTTGGATTATAATTATTGATCAGAGTCTGATCTAATAATATCACAAATACATGTTCTGATCAATAGATTGACATCAATAAGGTAAATTGCAATGCAATGGTCAATATCTACCATGTTCCCCATGGCTGATCTAGATGCCTCCATCAAGGCATACTCAGGCATCTCAGTGTCAGTCTATCTTCAGAAAGAAGATGAACTTATAATTGCTGATCAACTATTATCTGTAGCTATCCTGCTGGGATTCAATTGTAATTTGTATCTGGATATATCATCATCTCCCCAATTTCCTGATGGTGGTGGGTGTGTGAAGGGAATGGAAAGAACGAGAGAACAACTTGAATATGTACGTGGCACGAGTATGATAACGACACTTACGTGTAATTGATTACTTATCAACTCCTGTTTCCATTTACGTGTCATTCTGTCTGTTGCCGTGACGGGTCGTCATCGACGTCGTTGTCGCTGCGTTGTCGTTGTTGTTGTTGTCGCTGTCTCAGGCTGACGAGTTGTCATCGCGTCGGAGGAGCCTCAGGGTGAGGCTGAGGAGGAAGACGAGGACGGGGTGTACTCACCGTCGCGTCCGGGCCATCCGAGTCACTTCCCAATTCCCTCGTTCTCACGTCGGCTTCCGTTGTTGTTGTTGTTGTTGTCGCTGTCTGACGAGTTGTCGTCACGTCGGAAGAGCCTCAGGGTGAGGGTGAAGAGCAAGACGAGGATGGGGTGTACTCACTGTCGCGTCCGGGCCATCCGAGTCGCCTCCCAATTCCCTCGTCCTCGTCCTCGTTCTCACGTCGCGTCGTCGTCGAGTTCGACGCAGTCCGTTGACAGGGAGGTCAAGGTCTGGCAGGGGTGGGGTGGGTGAGAGAGAGAAAGAGGGAGGGAGAGGTACGTACCTCGTCGCACCTCATCGCATCTTCGTCGTCGTGTCGTTGTCACACCATCAGTTGACGGTGCATGAGTCGTCACGTCGTCGTCGTTGCGTCGATGTCTTCGACGAGGTCTGGTGGAGGGTGATGCCAGTGGAGGGAAAGAGAGAGGGAGGGACGTACTCCGCGTGGCGACGTCGTGTTGTCGTCGATGTTGTGGGTGCCATGGGGCGTGTGTCGTGTGTGTCGTTTCGACGTCGCGTTGTCGTGTCGAAGTTGTGGGGTGAGGCCTTGAGGGGTGTCTGGTGGAGGGTGATGGAGGGAAAGAGAGAGGGAGGGACGTACTGAGCGTGGCGACGTCGTGTTGTCGTCGACGTTGTGGATGTGGGGCGTGTGTCGTGTGTGTCGTTTCGACATCGCGTTGTCGTCGAAGTTGTGGGTGAGGCCTTGAGGGGTGGTGGTGTGCTTGTCGTCGTCGTCGGCGTTGTGCATGTCGTGTGTCAACGTTGTGGGTGAGGTCACTGAGGTGCGGTGTGCGGGTGTTGTCGCTGTTGACATTAATTGCGGGTGAGTCACCGTCACCGTCCGACTCCGACTCGTCGACGTGTCATGTCGACATTGCCTGCAGCCTGTTGGGGAGAGAGGACCGGGGGATGGAAGAGGGTGAGGGTGCCAGTGAGGTGAGGGTGAGGAGCACACTTCGAAAATGCTTACATAATAATAATCAATGCGCTCACCGTGCGCGCCGGGGGCGCGCACGATGAGCGGGCCCACCCATGGGAAAATTTTGTCGAACTTAACACTGCCATGCAACTTGACATGCCAGATCAGAATAGTGAAAACAGATAATGAACTGGGAACCTGCGTCCAGTACCGGCCCTC
Organism: Leccinum uliginosum; assembly: GCA_038091455.1. Taxonomy (NCBI): domain Eukaryota; kingdom Fungi; phylum Basidiomycota; class Agaricomycetes; order Boletales; family Boletaceae; genus Leccinum; species Leccinum uliginosum. Next base: position 14,844 of record JBBPOM010000425.1, read on the forward strand.
AGCTTATAGGCAGCCCGAGAACTGGACATGATAGTGAGTTAAAGACACGCTGGACAAAATCATTGTCACGCGTCGTGTTACATCCTAACGACATTTAAATGCACGTGCAATGCATGTAGCCGATTTTATCTTATCTCTCACAGGTTATAATTACATAGTCACATCCTAACGACATTCAAATGCACGTGCAATGCATGTAGCCGATTTTATCTTATCTCATACAGATTATAATGCCATTTCAAGTAGCATTGTCATGATCAGGTATGTAATTTACGTGACGTTACAACATAGCCACATTGAAATGGTACCTTAGCTTTTTCCGACAACGTGACTAGTAGTACTACATTCTCCGTATTGTCTCACACCGCAGTTAGGTTACGCATTGACGGAATATCAGGGCTTCAGTTGCAACGGTGAATTCGACCTTGACCAATAATACGGCATGGGTCTCGTCGGAGCATCCCAAACGGTGACACTGTACCATCAAAGTCGGTGACATGATTGAGGGTTCGTTGCTGAGACGTTATGCGTTTTGTCTCTCAATTGTGAGGTTTTCTCAGGTGCATCATTCAACGACTTCCTCGATGCCCTCGACGGCTCTTATTACAATTTCGAGGGTGGTGACGACCCGACCCAAGATGCTGTTTTCTATATCGTACGCCAATGTGCCGAGTATGCTAAACTGGCCTCATGGGTATCACGATCATCTACAGCTCTGGTGACTACGGCCCGGGTGTCGCAGGCAATGGACTCAACGTTTGCGATGCATGGTGTGGGTTGACGTTGAATCTGAGCTCCGAGTCGTCAATGGAGTTCCTTGCTCCTCTTCGGTGAGCGGGGCGGCGATCTTCACGCTGATAGGCTCGTCTCGCAGCCGGTAAATCGACCATCGGATTCATCAACCCGACGGCGAGGCAAACCGTCTGCCGCAAACGGCCTCGATTTCCTGACGATACTCAGATCTACTCTGCGTTCGCTGGCGCATTCAACGACTCATCACGATCCGGGGTGACAATGCGGCACCAACGAATCTAAGTCATCTGCCGCATCGGCTCATGAATCGGCTACTCGGCAATGCATTGGGGACCAATAAATTCTGTCGGAGACGTGATAAAAGTCTACCCCGCTCCGAAAGTTCCGAAACAGTAATCAGGGCGGCGGCGCGGCTGGAACTCATCATGGATACGGAACCGTCAATGTCACGGCCGCTCTTTGGACGTCTGGCACTATTCCGGGAATTCGGAATGTCCATCAGTATCGGGCCCCTGCGCCTTATACGTACTGGTGCTACAGCTTGTAAGCTTAAAAGGACCCACACTACCCACCTGAGCTGTCCATCCTTCACCCTATGCCTCCCGAGAAGAGCTCCCTCTCCATCCGGCTCACCGAACCCGTCGTCACCCTCCGTACAACACCCGACCGCACATCTCGCCAATATGAAGATGGCATGCTACCACCAGCCGTCGTTCGTGGCCTGCTCACCTTTGACCTCGCAAAGCCCACCAAAGTATCCAGCATTGAGCTGAAGCTCAAGGCCAGGGCGATTACTCACTACGCGCAAGGTACAGTCACCCACCATGTCCCTTCATTACGTGTGTGCCGTGTGCTCAAGGGATGATAGGCACTGGGCCCACTCGCATCGATGTCACGGAGCAATATAAAGTTCATTCTGCATCAACGATGGTGTTTCAGGCGGGCCACGTGCGCCAGGTACGGCAGCACACCACTACAAAGCCTAGAGTCCAATTTCTTGATGATCAAATCGAGTATGGTGCTGCACATGGTCACTCCCTCGATGGATTCGGCAATAAGCGTAGTGTCAGTCTTGATCCCCGCTCCACGATCTCTAGGAACAGCCAACCGTCCAGTGCCGATGGTCTGGGATTAGTCATCGATGGAAATCCTCGACAGGATAGAATATCTTTTGACTCCGCCCCACCATATTCCGGTCCGGCCGATCGACATTCCTTTCTCCAGCCTGATTCTCCCATGGGCAGGTCTCCGTCTGTTGCTTCCAGTTCGCGAATTTCAGAATCGCAGAGTAGGTCTTTCATTCATCAGTATCGAGAACAATTCTGATCAAGTACTCTAGGTTCTTACATTCTGTCCCAAACCAACTTGACCCGGGATGTTCATCACTCATCGTCATCCAGCATACGCTCAATACGCGCGGTTGGAATATCACGCACATCAAGCATCGAGGAAATCCCTGAAGATGAAAGCCGCGACACCTCTGCAATAGGTCCCGACGACGTCGCGTATTACGGGTTATTTCGTATTGCTACCGGTTCTTCATCTCGCAGCTCAGATCAGTGCCACCGGGGCAGATCTCATTCACGCTTTTCGTTTGGAAAGGTTGTCCACGTCTTCGAGGCGGTGAAGGATCGCGTTCGATCTCGGTCACCCCCAGCGGAATCTAGATGTCAATCAGATGAACGGGAGGAACGTGGACGATCATTGATTAAGGGGAAAGGCAAAGCCCAAGTTAGCACCCATGGGGTGAGACATGCTCTGCCTCAGATCGGAGGCGCAGAGCCGCCTTCGTTGGTCGATGGTGTGGAAGAGGCCGGTGATGGTTGGGTCCTGTTTCCTGAGGGTCCGTCGCTGGCATATTTTCCCTCGTGACTTGATCTGATCTGTAGTGCAGGAACGCACACCTATCCGATCTTTTTCACGATTCCAAATGACTCGCCGCCTACGGCCAAGGCTGATCGTGGATCACTCACCTGGAAAGTCAAAGCTGAGGTCAAGCGCCCCAGCGCTTTCAAGTCAAATATATCTACAGAAGAGGAGGTCATTGTCGTTTCTGTGCCAAGGGGTGATGATGCTGATCATGTAGGGGGCCTCGATTTGGAGCGAGAATGGGATGGCCAATTCCGATACCGTGTCCAAGTCGTGGGGTGCGGTATTCCTGTGGGTGGGAAAGTACCGATTCAACTCACGATCACACCCATTACAAAATTCAAAATGCACAGCATAATGGTACACCTTGACGGTGAGAAAAAAAACACAGAACAGGGTGGACTTGGCTGACATCCGTGATTTCTAAGAGCGAACGGAGTACTATACACAAGCCGGGTCACGAGTGCAGTCGGATGCCATACGACGTGCTACTTTGCTCGTCCTCAGGCACAACAATCAGAATCAAAGGTACAGCGAGCCCATTTTGCCACTGGCATCCGATGAGCCAGATGTGTTCCGCCAGTCCCCGCTATATCAATTTTTGAGACCTGGAGAGGACGAAACCGAAGTGGCATCTTCCTTCACGGGACTGGGACCATGGACAATTTGCCATGAATTGGTGGTACCCGATTCTTGCGTTACTCTACATCCCTCGAATCGCAGCAAGCATAGCAATGTCACGGTTGATCATACACTGAAGATAATCTTGCGGGTGGAAAAGGAGGAAGGAGCGGTAAAGAAGAAACTGTATGATGTTGTGATACAGACACCCATACAAATCCTGTCGGTAAGTCCGCAGTCATATTCAATACATTTGGCATCGCTCTTATCCATTTACCGTTACTCGCAGTGCCACTGCACGTCTGAATGGACATCTCTTCCAAGGTACGACGAGGTACCGCGGTCGGGAGGCGACTCCTCAGAAGATGCATCCATGTGTCCTTGTCGTACTCGCCGCCAGGCAAATGAGCGAAGAGATTCCCACAGAGCCGACAACCAGGAACGTCTCTCATCCCTTCTAAGAGTGCGCTCGAATTCGTCGCCGACCAGCCGCACGGAACTGCATGAACGTTTGATGCGTGGTCTAGTGAGCGAGACAGGTGAAGCGCCACCCTCCTACGAGCGTCACGGTGTGGGTGCTATTATTTATGAATAGGGTGTCGATATTTAATAGCCATCAAGATCTCATGGTCTATGGCTGTTAGTGGTGTCAATCTTGGGCCGCTTGTAAAGTTATAATTCCTACATCGTGCATTCTCTCTGTACTCGTCTTCAGGTGTTTCCTTGTATGATTTTGCTGCTGTAAAACATATCCTTGAAACTGAATTGTAATAGCCAGGCCACCCTTCAGCTTCTACCCAGGCATCGTCGTTCTCTTTGATCATTGTGCCCACTCCGAGACGGGAGCAGCACTGAACAAAGTGGCCGACGCAGCTGGTCGTTTCTCCACCGTTGTCTCTGATTTTCTCCAGTGCGTGCAATAGGAATCTCAGGAGTCGGCGTCGATCCTAGACATTGCCGTCGCGATGACGCTGCACGTCTACGGTGCGAGGATTGTGTCTGTTCACGATCGCGATGGTCCTGAAAGTATTGATGATTGATTCATTGAAGGTTTGTTCAGTTGTCACTGTGTTGCAGAAAGCACTTCTGTACTATCATGTAGCTTCATGTAAAATAGGCCGCCCCTGATGTTGAAAGATAGCAGGACAGCCTTGTCTGAGCAACCCTTCCAGGACCTTAGCAACTGGTCACGCACAATGATCAGGTGCCTTAACTAGCGTAGTTTTTCCTGTCACAATGTAGCCTGGCGTAGGTATTATTACAAATGCATAGAGAAATGGGATAGATTCAATTGAAGGCGAGAAAGTAAGGGGGTGCCTAGATAGGAGAAATTTGGAATTGTAATCGATCGTTGAAGCTTGAGCTCAAGTGCGTCCAGTTCATCCATCATTATCATTATGAGAAAACAACAAGCCCTCGACCCTTAGTTCTCAAGCAACTTGCTCGACATTGATGGCCGACTTTGCCTGCTCTGCATCGGCGGCCCAGTCAGCTTCTCGGATGCGGAACTCTACCGGGAGAGTGGCCACATTGTTGGCGAACATCGTCAACCCGTAGGGCTTGCGAACCCTTGATTCCCACCCTTCAGGAATCCGTTCCTCCGAAAAAACGATCCGCACGTCGTCTACCCGCTTACCAAAAATAGTCTGGATAGTCGACGTGCTATCAAAACAATGGGGATGAGCCTATCAGTAATCATAGAGAGCATGTAATGAAGATACGTACTTGGCACTGCTGAAGAATCTATGAATGAGACGGAGGCTGTACCCTGGATTCATCGCCTTGGACTCTGCCCGACGTTTCCCCAAAATACGAGACAGATCTTTATTGGTGAAGAGCGGGTTTCCGGCGGCATCCTTCCCTGTAGCAAACGAGCAAAGTTCGTCGATGAAAGCTTGATGCTTTATCGATTGGTTCGGTTGCAACGCAGTATCAAGCCCTAATTGGAATGGAGGGTAAGCAATCATAGTGTGTGCAACGATATCACGTACGGGTGACTGAACCGTCATGTTCAATTCCGTTATGCAGGCTGATTTCCTCCAGATCAAACGTATCGCTACTGTATTTCTTATTTAGCACACGGGCAGCGGTGAGGCTTGCCATGTGGGAAAATGAAGCACTGAAGTTGTACGTCGCATGAATATGTCCGGTAAGTTCGGTGAAGCTGAGGCCTCTTCCACTGCGGGGCACGATTCCTGAATACATTTGAGAGGAAAAAAAAGGAATACATAGCAGCGAGTCAGATAGATAGCCTAACGGCTGTCGAAACGGGCATTCATACCATGATTAGCCATTGCGTTCAAGCCAGGGCAACAACATCGACTATCTTCTTCTCTCGGTGGCTTGTACTCTGGCCAATGTCCTCCATAACCTGGATGGCCCGATGGCGTAACCTTTCCGACAGCACGGCTGAACCGGACTAGGTTCCCGACCGTCAGCAGGAAATCCCAGCTGAAGAGGACTATATCATAGGAAGTGTTGGAGATGGACCTGAATATTCCCATTATACAGGGTGTCGACAGATACCTGAGCAGGGTCGAGGGATGGAAACAGCGAGAGGCTCCAGGGGTAGACTTGTCCTGCGGTCATTCTGTCTTAAAGGAACGGGGAACCGAGCTCTGGCTGGAAACGGCAGCGAATATTAACGGGAGAGCTGCAGTTATCCGACGCTACCAACGAAAAAGGGAACACAGCCTATCAGAAAAAGAATTCGATATGAACACGCGGACCACCAATGACGTTAGCTTCATCAAACTTGAAATTCGTTCGGTTCACAGTTCGGCTGAAAAACACTCACAAGTCACCAGTGGGATCTTCAAAGCAATGATTTGGGATTTGGCAGCTTGAACCAGGCCCAACATTCCAATCCCGTGAACCCGTTGGATCATCACGTACTACCTTACGATGTTCGAACACGTCCGAGTCGATCTGATGCGGCATATAATAATCAGCCAACATGAATTTGCGCTGTGGAAGTTCAGGAGATGAACGGTCTGCGGCATAATACAAGGGCGTAAACCTAACCCTAATTAAGAAATATATTTCCTGTAGGCCCGGCCGAGCTCGGCAAGGAGTAGATTCCCTGAACAAATGACGATTCACGAGGTTGCCGCTCGGCACCCCAGTTCGGGCTTTCGGAGTTTAATATATGTGAGAGGGTTGGTCGCAAAAATAGTTACACAATATTTTAAACCCTCTTGCAGAAAAAACGCTTGTTTTCACAGTCGGATCAAATCACACCTCACTATGTATGTGACCAACCACTTTGCACAATCACACACAATCATATTGTTTTGCAAAGACTAGACAAAGGTTCTCGCCCAAAGACTGTATTGACCACCATTTCCATCCTGACATCATGCAGGGTTGGTGCCCACAGCGAGAATTCCTGTCAGAGGTCCTCGCATCGTCACTTCGTTTACATACTTACTGCCTCCTGCCACAGGGCAGCCGACCAGTGGCGAATACCAAACGCCCAGATAGCCGACTCCAGCCTTGTGCCCATTTTTAGCTAGAAGGAATGTATCTGACACGAGGCTGGCGTTTCTCTGGGTAAGTACTGCATTGATCTTTCACTCATCACTGAGGCTTCTGCTTCACGTGCCATTGGGACAGCTGTCACGGCAGCTCGCGCTGCCCGTCTCAGTTCAGCTCGGACGCGACCGCAGGAGGAGGGGGAAAAACTACAGCAACGACGTCAGGGGCATCAAACCTACTCGTGATGGCGTAGCACTTCGAACTCGTGCCAGCACGGATTACTTGACAACGATCCTCGAGCGTGGGATAGAACTAGTCTCACCAGGCCGTCTATCAGGATGTGATCACGGGGTGGCAAACCGTTCGATTGACTAAACTAGGATAGAACGTACTGACGGACTGGCAAGTGGATGCAACCGTTGAGAAGGCAGTAATGTTGATGAAGACGCACACGTCTGGGTTAAGATGGATATGTTGGTACGTCGAGATTTTGATGAAATGTCCTGATACGAGGATAACAAGCCTTCTGGAACATATAGTCAACTTCGTAATCTCTCATGTGCATGTCGAACTTATTGAGTCTCACCAAGGTCCGAGAGGCCAAGAGTTCATAAAGCTTGCAACAGCAGCTCGGCTGCTCCGTGACCCACCTCGCGTCGGCGAGTACAGTGATACTGGTACGACAAACCCCGAGCAGGTGCTCGACAACCTCAAGGCAACTTAATGGACGTTGACGTTCGAGATCCTCGACAAGATTGATGCCATTTTGGACAGCAAGCCTGCGCCGGCGATGAGTTGCGGTACAGCTCAAAGCCGTTTCGTTCTGCTGACATGCACCTGTGTTGTGCAACCCACGTCTCCCTGTGGACGCGCGTGAGCTCCATCAATGATTAGTCGAGCCTGTATGCCATGGGGGATGTATCAAGTATGTGACATCATAGGACTCGGAGTAGTGCCAATTCACGCGATCCTTTCACCCCCGACGATATGCCAGCTATCCCCTTGCATCTACTGTCATCTGAATCCCACCGATCGTACGTTGAACGGCATTAACTTTCCCCACCCCGCGCGGCGCAATGTTGCGGACATGTTTCAACTACGTCAACGGGCGCAGAGGCTTTCAGAACCACAGCGCTGGTGCCTTGACTGACCAGCTTTCATATTTTACCCGGAACGCTGGGTAGATGCGTTCCATGAATTTAATGTGTGCAACTAAACTCCCAACTTTAGTATCATTCTATTAATCCAATTACTTCGTCGAATGACATCGTTTATTCCAATAAGTATGCCACAGTCGATAGATGGTCATGAAATGGCTTTACTGACCCTATCGTCTTGAACTTGGCCTTCGAATTCAAGCCTCAGCGGGGGATGGGCATGAACCTCTCCTACATATATAGTCGGATTCCGTTAGATCGGCTTGCAACACTCCAATTTGCAAATCGGACATTTATGTGACAAGGTACTGATCACCTTCTGCGCTGCTCTCAGGTCGGAGTCTCAGCGGGTAAGCTAGTACAGATAACGAAACCCCTTTCTGCGTCTGACTGCCTCATCGAACGTGATGCCTTCCAACCTGGCTGCTTCCTCGATCCGCTCTCGTTCGGGCCCGTGCATCAGATCCAGCTCTACATGCTCCATCTGTTTGTTCTCCCGCACGAGCAAAACGCGTATGGCTACAAGATATGCGTCAGCCATACTAAAAACGCGCTCCCAACGAGGAGCCAGGATACACACCAAATCCGACAAAACTCCCAAACGCAAACGCAAAGAGGCAGATGATCAACGACTGATGGTACTCGGGGCCCCAATTCGCGCTCCAGGTATAGGATCCCAATCTGATGAACAGTCGTTTTTCGTGAGTGACTCAGGAAGATGATCGTGATCACGTACACGTTCGCTAGGCTAGAGATTCCGTTCACGAGGGCAATCGCCGCAGAACGTTTGGCAGGTGGTCGAGGTATAACATTGGCCACCCACACCAACACTAGTGGAGCAGCTAGCGTGCGCAACCGTGCAGTCAGACAAATCACACTCTGAAACACTGAACAAGAAAGATAGATACCACAAAATGCAGACGTCATCAGGAACACCGAGATATATCTTCCGGCCATCTTCATTGTTGACAGAGAGACGATGAAGCCAACAATACCGATCCAGCACCAGGTGCTCGTGTGGAAGAACCGTTCACCGGTTATGTCTGCACAAAAGCAAAGCATAGTCAACTTAAAATTAGTCTGTTCAGTGAGAAAAGCATGCCGCTTACCAGCATGCCGCGCGTTAATGAGTGATATGATGGCTGAATAGATCCACGGCGGGCTGTCCAAATGTGGTGAACACCAAGAATCACCGATACCATTCAGCACACGCACGCTATTATCAATAATGTGATCGTCGTCGAGTAGCCAAAAGTAGCAGCCAATCTGTAATGCCAGGGTCTAATCTCGTTACGGAATCCTCATTCTGGAAATACTCACGTTGGTAAGAAGAGCGAGAAACTGCCTCCTAATGCCAGGGAGAAGCCCATGAGCATGAAGAGTGGGACTTTGGGATCTTTGAGCGCCAACTTTAGCCCTTCAAAGAGCCTGTTTGCAGTTTGTATCTAGGACGTGAAGAATAGGTGGAAGACATACGGGGCTCGCTGAGAATCCATGTCTGCTTCGCCCACGTCTTCTGCAAGCCTAACCTGTGCTAGGTGTCTCTCCTTCGGAGTTAACCACCTGGTGTTATACGGCTGCCGTAGACAAACAGAGGCTCGGTAACACATTATATGATTGTTGTCGAGGAGCTCCGAAACTCACGTAATCTGCAAGCGACCACCTGGTCATTTCGTTGAGCGAAACGCTTCAAGCTAGGTAGTAACGAACACACATCGCAACAAAACCAATCAAGATCGTCGCAGCACCTTGAATGTAGAAAAGCCTGTATTCGAGGGCGAGGGTGATGTTAGATGATACGTACCAATAACCATCAATTTTACCATCTCCATGCGGCGATGCCCATTATCCCATTCATGCTTCCAAGGATGGCAGCGGCCCACAGCTGGGCGTAATCAATAATTCAGCGGACTTGAACGAGAACCAAACACTGAGATAATTACACTACCGAAGGCATTGGAGGTGAGTACTGCAGTAAAAAGAATAGTGGTTCGAAAAGCCAGTTCCTACCGGGGAGAAGGATTAGTGCATTTCATAATGTTACGCTGGCCAGAATAAAACAAACCTTCCTTGTATACCATCGCGACAAAAGATAGACGGCGCCAGGGTAAAAGGCAGCCTAGTATATTAGATTATCATATCGGTCGTCCTCGACACTGTGGCTTCCTTCGCTTTACCTCCGGAATCCCAATGAAAACACGACAGGCCATGATGCCAGCGAAGTTGTGCGTGAGACCACTGATCGCACTGATCAGACCCCACAAGACGACGCAGGTACCGATATACAAACTGGGTCTGAGGAGGGAATGTTTGGAAACCAATCCACTGTCTGATAAGAAAAAGTGTGACTGGCCTTGGGACATAATTGATTGCCTTGTCTCTGTTTCAGCTAATGTACTAGGCGATAACTAGAGTGCTCACAATATTGGACGGGATCTGTGCGGGAGCGTATGATGCATAAAGGATCGCAATCACTGTATCGTATTGGACGTCTGAATCTTGGTGAGTCATTAAGCCTTATGGGTGAGTGAGAACATACCAGACAGTCCCAGATCTGCTTGGAAATTCTTGAGCCGAGCAGATGTGATCGAAACGCGCTGTCGCGACGCCACATAGATATCAGCCAAAGCTTGCACGCTGCAACACGCACGCGACGCACGTCAATGTAGTTGAAGAAATAGACAATGAAGACGGTGGTCAATAACCGAGAGTCGAGCTTGCGAACGAGCTGTCGTTCTGCAATTTGCCGTGCTTCCGCTTGCAATGTTTCTTGATAGTCGATCACGACAGTAGCGTGGTCAATCGACATGACGATGTCCAGTGGGGGAAATGGTGTGGATCAAATCGCATTGCCTGACCACGGCCGGGAATACTTAACAGTATTCGTCCCTCGGGAATCTTCAGACTCCGAATGGCATATCATCGCTGTAAACGTATCGAAGCACTCGATTGTATCTCAACATCGGTTTCGTGCCATCAAAGTGCCGGAGACGCGCTGGAGAAGGCAAGTAGTGCAGTGGGTCTTATGGCGGAAGAGGACGACATACGTCATCATGCTAGGGCTGAGCACAGCGCTCACCTCCGAGTCCGCCGACACTGCTTCGGCTACCGGCGAATGTTCACTAAAATCAGATGACCGGCGGCTGTGATTCATCAGCAAAGAAGCTATTTGCAAGTGCTGGTTGTGCTTCGTGGCGGTCAGGCCGCCGTCGGTCCTGTGTCTAGAATCAGAACGAACCGCCCGTAGCTTAGTCCCAGTGAAAAGTCGGGCTATGGGAGTGTCAGTGTCAGTAGGGATTCATCATTATCATTAGTACGTTCACATCGCAAAGGTGCCGAAACCTAGTTCATTAATAGGCCGGTGGAGGGGCGCAGTCCGGACTTTGAATTGATCGATGAATTACAGTAATTGATTGATCAATATTTCTGGGCGACGATGTGCTGTGCAGGACTAACTTGAATGTGCCGAAGAGGGATGCTCGGGCTGTCTACTCTGCTTGCTCGTCCGTCTGGCGCCCCTCTTCAAGGATTGAGGCCTGACCACCGACACGCTTGGGAGACGATGTACAGTACGAGTAGGGCGCAGGTAAGGGAGCGGGGTGGTTTCGAACTCTCGTCAGGGGCCTCAATCCGAGGCCGCCGCCGTGTAGGGTACCACTGGCTAACTTACTACCAATGTTATGCCCTATGCGGGGAGTTCGCCAGCGTTGATTGCAGAGGCACGCAAGGGGCGCGACCCTGGATGGATTGCTTCACTGAGGGATGATTTTCTCTCTCGAGCAGAGATTGAGGAAGGGAATTCCCACAGGTGACAGCATCACAGATTCATAGAGGCGAGACGCGGGAAGACGAACACAACGTCACCATTACAGTCCCAAATTCCACCAGTACCTTCTGACTACTACATTCCGTTGTATTCGATCGGTAGGTGGTTGCACGCGGAGACGAGACTTCCCTTGGTCTGGTGAGGAGTTAAACCAGTGACTTCACAAGTTCTTCCGCGAGGAGTTCCCACCTCCGAGTCCGAGTCTCCGACACCCCCTCCTCGACCTCCAGCCCTTTGCGTTACATAACAAAGAAGCCTGAGTAGGCGATCTACTCGAGTACGATCCAGACGTTCCACGTGAAGAGAAGGTGGAGGAGGAGGACGAGTGCGAGGGTGAGTGCTACGCCTGTGAGAAGGATTTGAACTGGAAGAGACTGAGCAAACGGAGGTCGATATCTCAGAATTGGATCCTCTGTAAATGACTGTGCCATCATTGACGGAGGAGGTAAAAGTAAGTACTTTACTACGTCAACGTAGAGTCCGACCCCACTCCCTCCTGCACCACAAATAACCTCACAGGATCATACTTGTCCTTGATCTCCTTCAGCTTCTCATAATGGTCCCCAAAGAACGTAAAC
>JBBPOM010000426.1:0-27090 GCA_038091455.1 Leccinum uliginosum
CGCCTTCGTCGCTTACCAATGCTACCTTGAAATTTGTTACCACCACCGCAACGGCTGCAAACACTAGCGTCACGCCCTTTCCGATTCTGAGCGTGTCGCAGACGTCATCGCGTGCTAATTTTACAACGAATCACAATAATCGAACTTGGATCTTACTGGTCGCATCTATTGACCCTTGTCATCCTCTCGGCGGTCCTGTTTCTTATCCTTATCCAGGGATTCTCTCAGGCCTTTGCAACACCACGTTTGGCACATGAACAAACACTCATTGCCCACGCCGCTTCCCTTGTTACCCCCCGCGTCGTCTCAAATATTGGCGCAGTCAAAACAGCGAATGCAGCCTCTCACGAACATGCTCTTCTTAAGCGTGTCGCAGTCGCCGTTCAGTCACTCGGTGCCGTCTGGGGTGTCGCGGCTGGTACAACTCAGTTTGTCTCAACGGCGATGTTTGTCCAGGGATTCTGGTATGGTGCCCACTTAGTGCTCCAAGGCAAGAACAAGCCTGGTAATGTCATGAGTGTCTTCTGGGCATGCTTGATCGCAACCAGCAACTTGCAGATGATGGTTCCTCGTTTAGTCGTGTTGGCCAAGGGCAAGATGTCGGCAGCGGAGCTGGCGGGAGTCGTATCTTCTTCTCAACAAATCCCTTCGACCGTCGTCGCCAAGCGCGGGAAGGCGCAACCTCCGTAGCTTCGCGGGTGATTTCATGCTCACTCACGAGGTGGGCTCTTGTGGCGCAGGAGCTCGTCGGGGGTAGTCTTGCTGCGGGACGTTGACGCTCAAGTTCCGTCGTCGAGTTCATGGAGAGTTGAGAAGATTCAATGGGATCCGATGAGTTGTCGTCTTTGCGCTTGATCAGCCGCCTCAGCGTGGCTGCGCGCAGGACAAACTGTGCGCAGTGCAGAAGACTTGGAGACACGTAAGCGTCGCCCAGATCAAAACCACAGCCGCATCGCTGACGGTTTCTGATTTGCGATGTCCAAGGAGGATCGAGAACTGCTCTCTTATTAGTAAGTTACTTACCCAGTTTCTGAACAGCCCAGGATCAATATACCTGGATCCTTCCAATATGACCTCACGTAATGCCAACCTAATTTTATTAGCCTGATCTTTTGGGGTCGCTCCAAGGCCAGAAACAAAATGGGTATTGGGTATTCCATTCTGACTACTCTCTAATTATAAATAATTTTGAAAATGTGATGAAATGATGGAATGAGTGAGTCAGAGAGTGGGCCAAGGCTGCGCTTCATCCTCGATTCAGCGCGGCGATAGGGAGGAGCTGTGAGTAAAAACAGCGTTGGCAACGGCAAGAACCAGGCTGAGCGACGGCAGGCAATGTGTCAAACTTGAAGAGGGAGGCGGGAAGGTAATCGAGAGCGATGCGCTAGTAGAGCGTGGTGCACGTGATGCTTACCAGCAGCGCTTTGCGCCTGTTTTCGATCATCGTCATCTTCTGTTCCAGAATGTCACCAAAAAGAAAGGGCTACTACTACAAGACCTACAGCAAATGATTTGGCATCCGAGTCTAATTGCTTCCAGGTATTACCATTTCTGTTCCACTCAATAAGAACCACTAACATCTCCCTCTAAGATGTCGTCTTTACTCTGCGGCTTCACTTTTCTTTGCAGGGACTTCCATAAAAGGGAAGTGCGGAACATTCGTACTTCCCTTTCCTGGTAACCGAGCGAACTTGGTGGTCGTGGTGACTGCATGACTCACTAATCAAATCTAGGCTTGTTTTTTTTTGCTTCTCAAGCCCTTTTGGAGCAGAGGTAGTTTTCTATTTCATTATTAAACCTTACAGTTTCCGTCACCGATCTCCGGCAAGGAGGCTGGTGAGTTCTAATGTGCCTGAGGCCTCACGATGGGGCAAACAAACGGCCCAAGCTCAAGCCTTAAATTCTGGACTTCTCCTCCCCGTTTCCCCAAAATATGCCCTTTGAAATGTCTCAAGGTGAGTCTATACTATTTCTAACTAGTTTGGGCTTGAAGCTTACGCCCCCAGTAGGTGTGGGAACGAATTCGGGGGTAACCGCGCCTCATCATGAATTCATCATCAATGTAAGTTACCCTCAAGCGAATGACATTCATTTCGTTATTGTACTTATAGGTTTCACCTTTTTTTTTGTACATATTAGAACGATTCGTTTGTCACCTTTCACGGTGGAGTCGACGGTCTGAAACACAAAGTGGTCGACGCTTTCACCTTAAAGAAGATGGAAGGCAACAACGTCAACCCTCGGCGGGAATCTATTTTATTCTTTCCGTACGTATCGCTACCCCAGCACTGGCGCAAAGGCCTCCCTCCCAAAGCAGCTCTTCAAGAAATGTTCAAGGTGCTCCAGAAACAAGGACTATACGTGGATGGCCGTTGGACATATGAGGAAACCTTCGCACACAAGTCAGCGGAAGATGGAGTAGCGCAATTCTTTCAAACTGTAAGTTTCTACAGAGTTGCCATGCTATGCACAAAGATTAATAGAACAAATAGATTCAGGAGGCTGCCTGCGGCTGGGCTGGCTGCGAATCTAATTCCTTGAACACTTATTGGCTGGACCACTCCCTCACTCTCATTGAAAATCTGCGCAAACCCGACGTCATTCTGGTTCCTGGGGGCTCTAAAGGAGACGTTTCATTTCGAGATATTTTAACCTACTGCGAACTCAAGTCTTCCTTCTCTGGCAATTCTCAGAAAGAGGCCCTGAAGCAGTTGACAGAAATTGCTGGCTATGTCTCAGCATGCCAGCTCAACCGGAGGTTCTACGTCGCCTCATCACTCTGTGACAGGAAGTTCACTCTGGCCGCTTTCATTCGAGGTTCCACCGTTATCTCTGAACCAACTGACATCGACGCACACCCTATCCTGTTTCTATCCGCGGTATTGGGTCTCAGCAGGGCCTCTGCTGCCTGGTGCGGGTTCGACTTTTCCATGTCTCTGGCCTCCTCCTCCAATACGTACAAGCTGGGCCGGCCCTACTGCCAATTTGCCAAGATCAATCTAGGAGGGGTACTTCTTCACGCAGCAACCGACATGCACGGCAAAGGAACCAAAGTTCCTCTTTGCGAAGTATGGAAGCAATATGGTGTTCCGCCCCAAACTTATCCCATCAAGATGTCGTGGATGGCCACCGTACTTCAAGGCAGTTGGGCGGGTACCAGGTTACCTAACGATATTGATATCTCGCAACTCATGTCTGACCGCTCTACTGCTTTTCCTACTCTTCGTGGACCTCAAAAGGAAATCTTTGGGAAGGATGATATATACAAGATATTCTCCGATTGTTTGATGCCACCATCTGACCCAGATACTCCTGTTTGGGATTATGAGAAGCATTGGCCAGGAATCACGATCTTTCTACCTGAAGATTGTGAAAAACCCAAAGCCCCATGCCCGTGTCCGGATCCCTCCCTCTGGGAACACGGTTACTACCCCGACGACTACGAACCTCCTATGTGCCAAGATACCACGCGGAATATCTTAGAGAGGTTCAACGTTCCAGTGCGGTTAGAGGGGAAGAAAGTGGATCAAGAGTGGGTGGCAAAAGAGGAAGAGGACGTATTCAAGTCTCCGTTATTGCATGGAGAAACAAGGGAGCTCATTTGGGTTTTATACCGCTCTTGCGGCACTTCTATTGTCTGGTTCTCCTGCAGACGAGAACTTTTGAATGGGCTGATGGGTGCTTTGGCAGGTAGGTTTGTCTTTATCGCATTGTTTCATCTACTTATTACTTCGCTATAGGACATTTCAACGCCCTCATGATGGAGATTCAACATTGCGACGTCAGCGACCCGAACATTATGTTCTTGGTCAAAGACGCCTCTCCTGATGCGGTCATTCCTGATTGGCCTAAAGACTCGCAAGCAGCTTATCCAAAAAGGCCTGGTATGTTAGGGGATTGGGGTTACGCCGCTGACCTCAAGGGAAATCCTGTGGTACGAAGAATGACAGTGGGTATTCTCAATATTGTCTAGCTGTTATGTTAAATCTAAAACATCCACTCTTTAGGGTACCTTTCCCTACATGGCTACGGAGTTTTTATCACAAGATACAAAAGCGTTCAAGGCTCATACCGTTTCACATGACTTGGAATCCTTCTTTTGGGTTCTTTGGGTCGTTTGCGTCAATATGAACGGGCCTTTTTACACTCGACGTCGTTGGCAAGACGAAGCAGGTTCCAAAAAGAAGTCGACCCCTTCCTCAAACTTAGCAACTCCATCGGTTACTAGCTCCTCAAGTTTTTTTACAGGATCAACGGCTTCTTTCTCTTACGCTTCCACCATCTCTACCCATTCCATTTCTGCCCTTTCAAATCCAACATTCTCTTTGCCAAGAGAGGATACGCTCCGCCTCCAACA
Source organism: Leccinum uliginosum (assembly GCA_038091455.1). NCBI lineage: Eukaryota > Fungi > Basidiomycota > Agaricomycetes > Boletales > Boletaceae > Leccinum > Leccinum uliginosum. Next base: position 4,358 of record JBBPOM010000426.1, read on the forward strand.
AACACCAGCATCTCTGCAAAAAGAGGACACTTTCCGGGAGCAGCCATGGCAAGAACCTCAAGAGATCATCACGGTTACTACTCGTCTCCCAAAGGATGAAGAAGAGCCAGAGAAACACGCACCGCCTATCTGGGCTACTCCCGGACGGCATGATCTTGGCCGTCTGGACGTTTTCCGATCCAAAAACACCATGCCAGAAGGTCTCTTCATTGATTCTATCTCTCCCTACTTTCGCCAATCAGGTCCTGGGTTTATTGATGGGTTAAAGACCTTGCATGATCACTTTATCAAGACGCAAGAACCAGGTGGAGAGGAACTAAAGGAGCGAATTGGAGACATTACGCATGAAAAATTTTGCGAAATCTTGAAGACCATGCTGGACAGTATTCCGGTGGACTTGGACCGAACATCGGATAGGGCTATTATGGACGCTCGGGAACGTTACCAAGCTTTGTTCGAAGGAGGAGGTAATCATGGCATTGCAATTTCGGTTTTGGATACTCATAAGCCCCGCCGCGCTAAACGTCGAGCTGAAGAAGAGAACGGGAAGGCTTCGAGAAAAAAGGCGTCCAGGTCCAAGTCAGTCAAGCCATAGTATATTCTCTTGGTTTCCCTTGTTATTGCCTTTGTTTACGTCGTGATATTCTTAGGCTCAATTTGCACACGTTAGTTGTTGTAGTATGTCTGAATTGTTTTGATCTGGATCTCTTTATTATTCTGTCTCTAACGTTCAAGACTACACGTATATCTTTCCTGTCCTTACTCATCTCTGAAATATACTGACGTTATTGATTGTGTCAGCAACTTTTTAATTTTTAGCTCTCCTTATTCAAAGTAACCGCTGCCGTCGAGTCCTACTCCATCCAAAATCAACGAAATCACATCTGATGCAAACTATTCTTAAAAGCCTCAACGTCGACGACCTCCTAGCATGTCCAGTATGCCTCAAGCGCCTCAAAACTCAACAAGGGGTACTAGCTCACCTAAGTTCAGCAAGGCGTTGTCGAGAGTACAACGCGAGCAAAGTACGAGAACTAACCATGCCACAAACCCTACAGGAAGAGGAATTAGAGACCGAAGAAAGAGATATTGCTGAGGCTATACCCGCTCCTCCTCAAGCGGCTCCAGAAGAAATTGCAAACGATTTTTACGGGCGCTTTTATGATCTAGTTCCCACAGAGCCTCAAGAATCTAACGAAGGAGGGTCTATGCGTTATTCACCTGCAAGAGAGACTGAGATTGATGAACGTGTCGAAGAGGATCCTTTCCCCCTTGCAGGCACAGTCATCCGTATGGACCAAACTCTTCATGACCGTTGGAGGCAACTATTTGGAGAGAATGATGAAGATGGCGACGCTTTGATGAATGATGAAGGCCAAGACTCTTCTAGCAGATTTACTCCTTTCGCATCAGAACAGGATTGGAGGGTTGCTCGCTGGGCAATCCAAGAAGGCATCGGCCACAAGTCTTTAGACCGTTTACTCTCTATTCCAGGCGTAAGTGTATAATTCTATTATATTTCAAGTTTTCACTGGCTAAGAGCTTTTTGCTAGGTCGTCGACAGCTTAAGTCTTTCTTTTCACAACACCAGATCTCTTCATCAAATCGTTGATTCTATTCCACCACGGGCGAGATGGATAACCAGAGATCTTTGGTATCGCTCTGATCCACGAGCTAAGCATACTATCCACTACCGCAACGTCATTGAGGCCATCCAGTCACTATTGGGAAATCCTACACATGCCCAAGATATCGTTTATCGTCCAAAGAGAATCTTTACCAATCATACCAAAAACGACCGCATTTACCATGAGATGTGGACCGGGAATTGGTGGACGGCAGTTCAGGTGAGTCTGGTTACTATTATTCAATAAAATTTGCTGAATTGCAAGCAGGGTCGTTTGCCTCCTGGGTCGTGTGTGGCTCCAGTAATAATCGCAACTGACAAGACCCAACTTACGCAGTTTTCGGGAGGCAAAACGGCTTATCCAGTCTACCTTACTCTTGGAAACATTCCTAGAGCTATACGTCGCAAACCTAGCCAGAATGCGTGCATTCTGATTGGGTATCTTTCAGTTAGTAAGGACGTCGGTGACAATTTGACGAAAAAACAACAATCAGCAAGAGTCCAACAGCTCTTTCACGATTCCATGAGGATTATCTTGGAGCCTTTGATTAAGGCAGGGCGTGAAGGTGTAGAGATTGCTGGAGGTGATGGTCGAGTACGCCGGGTTCATCCTATCCTCGCAGCTTATATTGCGGACTACCCAGAGCAATGCCTCGTTACCTGTGCCAAGTATGGTACCTGTCCACGATGCCAAGTCAAGGAGAACCAGTTAGAAGACCGACATCCTCAAATGGCCAGGAAACAAAAGGAAACCATTCAGGCCGTCAAATATGCTAAAGCAAACGCAATCTCGACCACCCATTATCAAGAGCTTTGCAAAGAAGAACTCATATCTGGAGGAGTCACTAGGCCCTTCTGGGATGGATTTCCCTACTGCGACATTCATTTATCCATGACTCCAGACATCCTTCACCAACTTTATCACGGAATCGTCAAGTACCTTACGCTTTGGTGTACAAGTTTCATGGACACACAAGAGCTTGACCATCGTATCCGTTCTCTTCCTCCTTGCTTTGGAATCCGACATTTTCAATCAGGGTGGTCTAAGCTCTCGCAGATCGCTGGAAAGGAGAGAAAGGATATGGCTCGAATTTTGCTAGGGCTTCTTGTGGGTAAAGCTCCGTCCCAAATCCTCACCTGCTATCGGGCTCTCCTAGATTTCATTTATCTCGCACAATACCCCACCCACGATGATAGCTCTTTGCGATGGATGGAGGACTCATTGGATCTATTCCACAAAAACAAGTCCATATTACTTTCTCCCCCTACTGGCTTGGGGATCCGCGATCATCTTAACATTCCCAAGATACATTCTTTGGTGCACTACGTTGAGTCCATCCGTAACTTTGGCACTACAGACAATTACAATACAGAGGCCTTCGAGCGGTTCCATATTGATATGGCCAAGGAGGGTTGGCGCGCCTCAAACTTTCGTAACGAAGTACCGCAAATGACTCGTTGGCTAGAGCGGCAAGAGAAAATTGCATTGTTCCAAAGCTATATCAACAATAGAACCAAGGATGATGACGAAGAGGAGGAGGAGGAGGAACCCATAAATCCTAGATCTCTTCAGGCAGGTTTGGCCATTGCCCAGCGACCTGCTGTTCCCAGCCAAACACTCACTAGTATTCAAAAACACCATCACGCACCATCCTTTTCCCATCATCTTCGAAAATTCCTTAACGCTCTCTTGCCTACTGATGAAGTCCTCTCTCGAGGAGAAGTTCCCTATGCTCATCTTCCTTTCGACAAAGTAGATGTTTGGCATTCCTGCAAGTTTGCTCTGGATGTCCTAGGCAACGATGTTGATGGCCAAGAAGGCATGGATTCTATCAAGGCCAAGCCAGGTAGATTCGATACCATTGCAGTTGCTTATCGAGGAGACGCTGAAACCACAGGGTTACAAGGTAAATAACGATGGTTTATACTACTGCAATGATTAGCATCACTAATTTATCAACACGCTAGGAATGAGAATTGGAAGACTGAGAGTTATTTTTAAATTACCAACAAATTTTTCTTTGTTGACCCCAGCACCCAATAATTGGCCTAGGGAGCCATTGGCTTATGTTGAGTGGTACAATCTTTCCAATTTACCTGGAAAGTATCACAATATGTACACTCTATCCAAACCCTCTATCTTGCATTCATCTTCCCAGCTTCCAGAGATTCAAGGTGATATAGTTCCTCTTCGAACCGTTCGCCAAAGTTGTCAACTAATACCCTCTACTACTTCTGGCTTGAACTGGCCATCAACATGGACTTCAAAAAACGTATTAGATAGCTGTTCCTCTTTTTTACTTAACAATTGGTCCAGTAAATATGCATATCAAACCTTATATTAGAATATAATTTAATCGTTGCTTGTTTATTTTTATGGGAAGAAATGATACTATATGGCACTATGTTATGATCTATAGTTCTCTATTGCATAAATATCATCAATGATTGCCAATGTTTACAAATAGTCAGATATGGCATGGGTGGTTTTTCCTGATGTTGGGATGGGTGGACAGAAGGGGAGGATACCGCGGTCGTCGCCAATGGGGCGGGGGACTGGAGACTCGGTTCACTGACAGGGAGGTCGCTCGTGACGAACTCGGATGATTCGGTACCAGGGTCAGCAGCTGGGATGACTCGTCTGGGGAGGTCGATTCCACGGTCGGTAGAGACATGGAGAGCTCGCTAGAGTTCACAATTGAAGGCGGGCGTCGTTCCGGCGCCTCACGTTCTGCCTCGAGTTCCCGACTACCGCTCGACATGATGGGACTGATCTACGAAAGTGGAAGGGGTACGGACTGTGGCGTAAGGTCTGGGAGAATATTTGATTCCGGAGACTGTAACGAAGGAACATCCGTCTTGGAAGCCTGGGAGGCGTTGCTACCCTTTCAACAGGGAGGTCGATAGCCAATGAACGCGGTATGCTTGCTTCAGAAGGGATCGTCCTGTATAGAGACGCGGTCTCGAAATGCGTCTCTGACTGCTCTTCGCCCTCGCATTCACAGATCGCTGTCGTGACAATGTCTGTCTCCGTCTCCGTCTTGCATTTTCCCGCAGTGATGTAGTCAGATGAGGTATCTGAAGCGCAGCAGCCGACCGTGTAAAACTCGGTGGAGGCCTCGGTTTTACACAACTCAACGGTTGCATAGTCAGACTCGGAAGGAATGGAAGGCAACAATTTGAAGGATGCGGTCGATGGGGATCTAGTAGCCGTTTCATAACCTTCGCTATCTGAGCTATCCAGGATCACGAGAGCAGAAACTGGCACTGAAGTGGAAGGAACAGGTGTCGGAGTAACAGCTCCTTGTCCAACTACAATGTGGAACGACTCTGTGAAGCCGTATAGCCTGACGCCGTGTTCTCCTTGTCGAGAACATAATTCCTAGCATAGCCCCTCCTCCGCCAAATTTTTTGGCTCCTGGATAACGAGGACGGGGAAGTTGATGTGAAGCTGCTATAAGTATACGAGCCGTCGTGCGAATCGCCTAGATAGGAATTGGACTCGGTACGCCGATAGGAAAGCGGAGCGGCTTCCGATCATCGTAACCCATAGAACCGGAGCTAATGGTGTGTGCAAGGCAGTGAGTAATCTACGCACAGTAGTCTGAACGGAGCTTACTGATCAGTGACAAAGATACTGTCAAAATTAAATGAAGTCAATTACTTGAGTTGCACGTGTACTCAAGCGGATGAATGGACCTACAAGTGGAAAGCAAGTTGTTGCATCACGACAGGATTCCTGCACGATAATTGATGCCCGTCATGTAAGACATAACCTGCCGTCACTGTCGTCGTGTTCGGATTTAACAGTGCATGGAAGAGGAGTAAGGCGGCACAGTAAGACGGTATGGCTGCACCACCGCCAGCAGCTGTATGCTCGGGACCTTTCAATCGCGTTCGTGAGATAACCCCGAATTGAAAGAGAAAAATTGCATACCTGGACACATGGCATCACTTGTGACGTGTTAATTGTCTGTCGATCACTGCCTGAAGGATATCAACGTACCATTTAGCAAAATTGGTCTGCTCCTCCCTGGAGTATGGGTCCTTGAAGCCTGTCCATCCGGAAAGGTGACGAATCGAGATAAATCAATCAGATGTTTACTCACCGCTCCGCTTCCAGAGAAAACTGTGCTTGAGGACGTCCTTTGGTTTCTCAGGATCAGGCTGTATTCTCTTTGTAAGGTGCTCCAGTTCATTATTGCCGGCACAAGCTGCCTCGTCATCCGCGCGACAAAAGTCAATATGAATGCGCCGACCCATCGCCGAGCAAACAAGGTCACACATCATCGGTGCACCTTCAAGTTCGTCGTTGGTAGAAAACTTGCACCCTTTTATTTCCAGCGGGACATCATCCGGCCCATTAACAGTCCAGCGAGCACACGACATGGACCCGTGGCGCGTCTCGTGTTCCTGTTGCGGGTGGCCTTTCGGAAAGCAGTTAGCACACGGTGGATCCTAGCTTCACGCGCCCGCAGCTTACCAAGAGGCAGCCTGAGCGTGCAAAAGTAACCACAGTTTTCGCATCTGGAAAGACGGCGAGGACAAAAGAATACAACATTCGCCAGTCACACCTTGCTTCGCAAAAATGAATGACCTTCTTGTCCAGACTATGGTTATGGGGTCCCTTGTGCTTCGTCGCGCCTGGTGGGATTGGTTTGATGCATTTCAAGCGCTTCGCAACTGTCATTTCGGCACACTGTAAAATCAACACAACAAAGAACAGAAAAATTGGACGAACCCTGAGAATACTTCAGGAGAATCAATATCAGAATCAGAATCAGAATCAGAATCAGAATGGCTGTTCGAGATTCAGGGGACATACTTTAGTATACTGGGACGTTTCATTTCGGCCCGTAAAGGTCGCCTCAATGGAGTGCTCGCATATTCCTGGGGCACTACAAGTGACAGCACACAAATGTTCTTGTCTGTAATTCTCTTGTCAGCGATAAATTTGCGTCAATTGCAACATTCTACACACCCGTATAGATGTATCGCACTTGATTCCAGACCATGCATGTGGTCTTGATCAGCACAAAGATGTTTGCACAATTGGCACTAGATAGAACAGAACCAGGCATCGCATTGATGCCTATGATGGTCGACGTCGCTTCAAACGCGCATGAACGTATGGCTAAAAGAGAGTGTGGTCAGAATGAAAACGTACAAATACTCGAGGCAGTTGGAAGAGGCTCACCTTCCCACTGGCACAGGCATGGACGGGAGCCGCACAGAGATGTTCCTCGTCAGAGTGATCTATCACCTTTTCTCCGCGAGACTCGAACCAATATTTCGAAGCAAGGCACGCACCTCCGCGCACACGCTCAGGCAGCCATGCCTTCCGGAAAATTTGCACGGTTTCCCACACAAATGCTGGTTTGCAACACAGCTATAACCGAGGTCTGATCAGCGCTTTCACTCAAAGCGACAAATTTCGCTAACCAACCCTCCAGCCCAGTCACCCTCGATCACCCTTCCAATGTCGCAATCTTGGCTCCTCTTGATCTCAGGAACCCAATGACCTCACGGGCCCGTCTGTATCCCTGCACGCCACCCTGACCTCCACTACTTTGACCTTCCATGACCATATGGACCGTGGTCGGCGTCATGGCCGTCGTCTCCACTTTGACCTCATCATCACCTGAGTCGACGACCCACCCAAAGCGCCTTGCCAGATGCACACACGCCACAACACACTTCCCTTCGCCTGCAGCCTCCAACGCACCGAAGAAGCTCGCGAGAGCGCGCGCAACACGTGGCGCATGATCCGGCGGGCCTCTGGTCGCTTCCGCTTCTTCGTCGGCACCACGACCACAGGCGTGGGTGGCTCAGTCGTCCTGGTCGTCTTCTGAGCTTGCTGCAAAGGCACAATAGGGAGTTCCACTGGCGTGCACGAACATCCGCTCCGATCAACCCACCGGCTCTCTTGTGGAATCAGCGGCGTGGTGTATTGGGATAACGCGGCGAGAGAGAGGTCCCAACGCTTGGGGGCCCACACGCCTACAAGGACGCGCCACGCTGCGATGACGTGTTTGAAGCTATGGAATAGAATAGGACAGGGTCCATGTGCGTCAGTGGCTGATCCCAACCTGGCCGACGGGAGAACCATGCAAAATGTATGAAAAGAGACTCACTGTAGATAGTTATCTGTGGTCTCCCCACGTTAAACAAAAAGGGCGATCAACGTCATGTACCACGCTGACGAGTCAACATGATCGACCCACCATTGACCAGCCTCGTGTGATAATACGAGAAAGCCCATACAGTTAGCCCTGCCACTAGCGCACCCTGACTCGTAAGACTCAATACGGCCCACAACACGCAGAATGCTGCAGGATAAATCAATATAAGTCATAGTAGTCCGATAACGACCTTGTTCTGTGCCTGAGCCTCCTCTTCGTGCTCAGAAAGGCCTGCTGCAAGTCGACCCATCACGTACACCAGTAGATGGAGGATGAGCGGCAACAAAAAAAGGGTAGGTGAACGAGGGCTGCCAAGGATCGCGAAGGAGAATGGAGAGCGTCAGAAGTCGGGAAGGGAGCGGCGTGGGATGAGTTGGTGACAAGGTTTCCGGGAGGGGAAGAGAGGACAAGACAGAGTTCGTAAGGTGTGTAGATTGAAGGAGCGAATAATATTCTAGAAGGTGGCGGCGTACGGAGCTGACGTTCAGTGTTGCATCCTTGGTCGAGAAAAGGCCGACAAGACTGACCACGAATGTGAGTAGATTGGGTGAATCGAGAGGCGGAGATCGGGTTTAACTCACGTTTGAGATATAGTCACGAATTCGCTCAAATCGATTGAGCACTCGTCTTCCCAAAGTAAATCTCGAGCCATTCGAGCGACATAAATTGTGTCCCTGCGCACAACGCTGTCGACTTCTTGGTTTCGCAATAAAAGGTGAGCGGCTTACCAGTCTGGGGCATTGATGGTCGTTTCTATGACTCGGAGCTGCTGTTCGATGGCACGTGTGAGGCGCTTGACGGCGGCGCGAGCCGCACCTTCGGCATTAGAAAGGAACTGTTCTTTGTACTACTCATCCATCGAGATCGGCGGACCAAATCTGCAATACCTTTGTCAGAAGGAGAAAGCAGAGTATGGTAACGTCGTCTTCTCACTCCATTATCACCTGTAATGAGAGAAGACTATCAGCGTCTACCCCGAGCCTAGACCATCAAATTGCGCTCACTGGCACATCGCTACGATACTTGGACTTGTTTGTGTATACAATTGCCGAGGGCACGATCTTAACTTCGGGTGGTTCGATCCCGTGGTCTGCGGCCCATTTCGTGTATTCTAGCGCGGCCCAAGCAGCACCGACCTTGACCTGCATAACTCGAGGTTCTGTGTAGGAAGTCCCCTCGGGAAAAAGAGCGACAGCTCCGCCTCGAGCGAGGACCTCGAATATTCCGCGGAACAGCACCTGTCGGTCCTTGGACTTGCGGTCTACCGGGATGTTTCCAGAAGAATAAAGAAGCCAAGCGAGAAACTTGTTATTGAACAAGGATGCTGCCAGATTTAAACCAGGGTTGTCACTGGATCGGACAAGCGAGATAAGGTCACGTCCGCACCTTTCGACCAGGAGTTCAGGATTCGCTGGTGAGGAAACGAGGTCGCTGTGGATATTCATCGATTCGCTGCGGGATCAACAATGGCACGTAAAATAGAACTGACAAAGAATGGAGGGGTCGAGCATCATGTTATGATGTGTCGCAGTGCTGCAAAAGAGGGCGCACAACCCAGTACGCACTGCAGTTGACATCCTGCGCACGTCAATCCACACAGCTGGACAGTGCCCCGCAAGTCCACGATTGAACTTTCGAAGTGAGGTTTCAATTCGTCGATGCTCGCATGGCTGCCACCGCTATCGCCGACACTTTGGAATCGCACGGGATTCTGATCGAGCCATTCGCGGACGTGGGCGATCCGCAAATCTACTATGTTCTCGAGATGTTGAGTCAAACCTGCAATCCATTTGTCTTCAGTGATGTGTTGGCGGGAAGCGTAGCCGGGAGTAGTACCACCAACATGCGTTCACGGGAGGCGGACTGATCGCTGCCAACCCCAATGAACAACTGGTAGTGTGTATCTGGCAGATCGACTGGCTCGTCAGTGTCTAGGTTCTGCACAGTGTCGATCAAAGTATGAGTGGTAACACAGTATTATGTCATGACCACGGGTCACCTTCAAGGGCTCTCGTTCAGGATCGATCTCCGCACAGCCAAAGGCAAGCGCATTTGCGAGGAGGGTCGAAATCAACTGTGCGCGATGAGAGGCCATGGTTTCTAAACACAAAACCCATCAAGTGATCTAACCACTGGCAAGCAAAAATTGCATTACTTACGAGACATAGCACCCCAGTCATTCGCCTTAAACAGGTTCCGTGAGTCAACAAAGTCTCTCAAGAAATTATTCTCACCTTCAACTTGGCCATCAACGTCTTCATCAGATGTAGAAACTCTCCTGCCGACCGGTGAGTGACCACCTGTTGATCCAACTTTCGCTTCACTGCAGGCAATAGTTTGTAAAACTCCTTTGACTCGATGACTGGCCTGTGGGGGAACAACGAAATCATTTGAGTTACCAAAGCTCTAACCTGATTCGTACCATGGAATAATATTCAGCTTCCCTGCATGTAACCGAGAAATGAAATTAGCCTCCTGTTCATCTTGAACGATCCTTTGGAACTTGAGGGGAAATCTGGGAATGGACGGCAAGTAGCATGAGATCCCGTGCTTGAAACACGACTCTTACTATCACCCGCTCTTTGGCGATCTCGGCCTTGTCCGAGTCGACAACATCCTAAAGCGAGCAGATTAGCATCAGAAATTCCTTGTCGTCACGAAGGCAATGAGGGGTTCAAACACGACAGACGAACCTTGATGATGATGCCCAACGTCGACTGGAATAAAGATGGATTCGCCTTGGGATCCAGCACCGTTGAACTCGACTGGAACGATTGACAGAGTCCAGTAATATCTCGACTCAGTGCGGAACAGTACCTGCAGTACTACGAACATTGCTAGTCAGCACCTTCCCCTTCTCACAGAGGCTACTTTATCTCACTTACCAAGTTGGAAATTGCAGTGTTGAACAAAATGAGTAGTGTGTCCTCTTGAGCGGATCTTTCGATACTGTGTACACCTACAGCGCGTACCAAAATGTGTTCGGAATGAGCTGTGAAGAGCACGCACCGTACTGACCTTCAAAATCGAGTTCAACGATCGAAGCATCCTTGGTCGGCGTCATCGACATCCACGCCCCCTCTGCCGTCCGCATCGCTGAGCCCGCAAATGACGTATAAACGAGATGGTTCAATGCGAAACTCTTTCCGAGGGACAGTTCCCCCATCGATTACGCCACCTTGACGGCTATCATCAGCAATATGAGCAAACAAATTTTCACACCAACAATGATAATACGCACCTTGGATGCCATATCCGACTGAAACAAAGATTCGTACCACCCAAAGGACAGACTATCCACAATGCGGTTCACATCCGCACCCAACAACGATCTCTCCAGCTCTGGTGAATACACCCCATCCTTGAGTGGCACAAACCAGGTTTCTTTCGCCAATGCAAGGTGGATCGGAATCAAGCACTGGCATAGGAACTCGACGAGCCATTCTCCTGCGCGGCCTCGTAAAGTAATCTCGATTTCGGCAGACGTTCCCTTGGTTTGCAAGACGCTGTGATCGATGCTTAGCCGAGTTACGCGGACTGTCCAAAAGTAAAAACTCGTACCGCGGATTCTTCCTCGTCACGGAACCGGTCGATCGATCTATGCTTGCGATCAGCTTCCAGATCGTCGCGGGGACGTCTCGGGAGTGCTGAAACAGTTCGACCTGACGACGTCGTCCGCTCGTGAGCGACTTCACAGTGCGCGGTGGACAAAGCGAGAGCTAACACGTACCGAAGTACCACTGGTAATAGGGAGCTGAATGTCGAAAATGATGACCCGCGCGTTGAAACGAGTCGCGAGGGGGACGAGGTCGTTGAGCAGGGAGAGAACGTTGCCAATGTTGAGGTGAATGGGATCTATGGCGGTCAGGTAGAGTCAAGACACGCTCCTGTCGTCAAGGTCGATGGCTAGCGCAGCATCAGAAAACGTGACAACATCCGAGCTGTCGCATACTCTTACATTTGACAACGCCGGTCACGTCTCCGGGCAGAACGCGCAGTCGTTCCCAAACCTGAACGATGCTGCCACATATCCGACCAGATACTCCGATGCCAGAACTTTGTCCTTTGAAGACGTTCGAGATTGGCAATCGCAGAGGCGATTCGATGTCCCTCGCCGGAGGTTGTAATTTGTCTAGGAAATATTTGGTGACAAGGAAATGGATCAATGGAGCTGATCAAATTACCTAGAGGATCCACCAGGGTCGGTCCTCGATACCATTGGGACAATGCAGACGCTTCAGGAGCTTTCCGCTCCACTAGGTTGACACCCATAGCGCCGACAGGTACGAAACTCATTTTCGAGGACTGAAACCCCGACTGACCAAAGAACATCTTCAAGTGTTCGCATACTTCCTCATACCTACTCTTTTCCCAATTGACCTGGAGTCAAGTTCATCAGTGACGCCCAATATACGTATTTCGTTACAAAGACTTGATCCAGTATGTTCACCGCGACGACTACTTGCGACACTCCGAGACTTCGCACGAGAACTAGATGCTCGCGAGTCTGTCCGCCGCGCTCGAAACCTGCTTCGAATTCCCCCGTCGTAGCATCAACCACGAGGAGTGCACAATCGGCTTGAGAGGCCCCGGATATCATGTTTGGGATGAAGTCTTTGTGCCCCGGAGCATCCAAGATCGTTATCTGTCAGTGTGCAGTCGAAAGGGATTGCATCGCGATGTCCATGGTGATTCCCTTGCAGCGAGCGCTCAATCGATAAACAAGTATCGTCAATTATAACAAACCGTTCTCTCTCTTCCTTTGTTCCGTCAAGCTCCCAAGCCCAGCTGAAGCTGCTCTTCCCGGCTCTGTTGTTATTTCTTTCGTTTGCATGTCGTGACTTTTCGTTAACACGTCCCAGTTCATACAACAGTCTTCCGCTCGATTGCTCCCTGCCACCTTACAACTCGGCAGCAAAGACCGCGTATGACGCTGCAGAGACCTGGATAGACTTGAGCATATCCCCAGTCGGTTTCTTGGTCGACCTTTCGAAGGTAAAAATCATCTTTGCGAAATGAGGTGCATAGCGTTGATAATCCCGGTCCGTCACGAAAACGAGCGTCCGCACACTCCGGAGGCTTGAAGAGGAGATAGTTCGTTTCGCGCTGCACAGCAGGCGACTAAGTTGAGGGGGATTCCTTCTGTTAAGCCAAAAGTGCTCCAGTGCCGTTACGCTGTCAGCGCCAAGTCCTAGCAGGCAAGCACCATCAGGCGTCGAGCTCACGCGGTAGGGCACGTCGTCAAGTTGGAGCGTAGCAGGTCTAAACGTTTCCATCGAACGTCAGAAAGAACCACATAGGAAGTAAGCTCAAACGCACCGAAACTGGAGCGTTACCAGGGAAAACACCCTCGCCTGGGCTTGTGAAAGAATAAGGAGAAGCATGGGTGACGAATGGATACCACATCGCTGGTATACCGCAGTTAATTGTACTTCCCAACGCCTGAAATCCCCCACGCGCGTCATCGAACACGAAAATGTGTAATGGGAACTATTGGCGGCGAGTTAGATCAGACGTGAGTGAGAACGTATAAGCGAATACGTGCCTTGTCTAATGACACAACTGCCAGCATCTTCTTTGATTCGTCGTATGCCAGCACAAACTCATGCCCATTTTTTCGAGATTGAGGTGTTTCGCGTCCCTACGCGTAACGGCGCCCTCGATAGCCGTCATTTGATCAAGGTAGACGCTGAGGTTCCCCGCGGCACGATCAGTTACGACCAATAACATTTTCTCTCCTTCAAGCAGATGCGCTCGTCTGTCCGAAACAGAGGCTTGAGCTAAACGAATAAAAAGAAAGGAGCAGGTGCGTACACCACAGAATAGCCAAGTGGCAAGTTGAACATATGTCGGTAGCTAAACCGCGGCGAAGGAATTGTGCCAGGATTTAGTTGCAGTTCGCCTTGATCTTGCGTCGTCAGATTCATCAGATGCACCGCGTACATTGCCAGTGGATCTTGTTGTGACGCCCGCGACCCCAGATTCGATACGATGTTGACGGGTGATACCCTAAGTTGTAAGTGAGTGTTATATACGGGCAGTGGTGCATGTCACTTGTGCCCCTGCTCACGTAGTATCTATCTTTCCGAACCTCCTCCACACTATCGATGGATATAGTATGTCTAAAAACATTATGGTAAGCATTATATCCATATCATAATCAACATCAATAACATTGCAAACGCACGAGGATGCACTCTGCGCAGACAAGTCATGTTTTGAGTTGCTTTGTGAATTCCTCGCTCGCTTGTACAGCTTCAGGAGCTCCGACAGGGGTTCTGGGATATGTGTGTCAGTACTTGTCGATTCCGATCAAAGAGACACTTACGGGGATCATCTAGCTTCGTGGTGTCAACTCCAGGAAATGTGAACGCCCCGCGATCTGCAATCCTAACATGGCAGGGGATGAGCTTAGGAGCACGAACTACAATGGTCGCGTCGCCTCACGGATATAATTGCAACACTTCGTCCAGAAGCGCCTTGAACAATGACCTTTGGACCGCGGGTTGCTCCTTGGTCAGCCTCGCGGTTGCAATGACAATCTCCTGCCGGATACGCTTATCGGCGAGATTTCCAACAGCGGCAGAATCTTGCTTCCATTTCCTGCATGGTCCAGAAAAGCGTCTGTCTAGTCCGGCCTGAACCAAGATTTTCAATGCTTCTTCATCCAGCCTTTCGTTCAGGCAAAGAAGATCTGATGTTCTATCAATCCCGAGGATGAAAGTGATCAGAATGAGATGCCGTGCGCAACAGGTAGCACGTACAGGTACGCTCCAAGTTGCATCATCTCCATAGTACGCGGAGCAAACGGTTCCGAAACGGTGCTCGCCTCTCGACTCGGATGTTCCACTGTCATGAACCCTTGCGTTGTCTCGCCGAAGAGTAAAAAACGGTGCGATAGGCGCAGGCTTGGTTGGGTCCGGATCGTCGGTGGAGTCTTTTTGAAGTGCAATTGCTCGTGAAACAGTCTGGGGGCGCAGTTTCACCAGATTCGTCAGTGAAGCCGGCGCTAGTGTCCGAAACAAGTATGAATTGCCCTTGAACCCCTCACGAACGGTCACGGACTCTTCCTGCTCATTGGTTTGTGCGACTTCAAATGTAATGATCCGATCCGACTCGTCATGGTCCATTTCTATATCGTCATTCAAATCGTCGTTTCCTTCCTCGTTCCAGAGGATGGTTTGCGCGTGCTCGGGTGAGATCAGAGACACAACTTAATCACACATCTTCATCAGGTACCTGTTCGAGATGGATATTTCAGACACGAGTCGTATCGGACAGAATTAACGTGATCGAACCTCATAAAAGTGATACGATTGCAACGAACAGAGGATGCGGCTGAATCATCCCAAGTCGTATGCTCTGGTCAGTATAAGATAAAGACTTGATGAGAGCCTTCGACGTGCTCTGGTGGTGTGACGATGTAGAGACCCGAACGGAGAGTCGGCTGCGAGTGAGTGTATGTATCTGAATCTGCGAGAAGCTGTGTCGCGCTGTCAAGGCAGAATGTTAGTAATCCAGAGGATGGGGCGATCGCGCGTGGGGAACATACGTGGTTTCATCAATGGCGCTGAGCTGCAGCATAAATCGGGCAAGTTCTTCTCTACTCCCGTAGACGCCGACAGGCTTGATCGTGTACTTGTCCAGGGCTTTGAAGTTGACCCTTGTCATCGACAGGTATGCACTGGATGCCTGCAAAAACACGTTTGACGCTCACACGCTCCTCGGCAGAGTAGAGCGATAGCTGGGCCCCGGAATAGATGACTTTGCGAATGACCGACAGCCGTTGTGCCCAGATAGCTGTGCACAGCCTTGATAAAGGGTCGGGTTCTGGCTGGAAAAAAAACCGTCAGTAACACCAATGTTCGCGTACCCAAGGCTCCAAGTGACTCCGGATATCTAAGAACAGGTGTACAGTGCGTACCAGTCAAACAACGACTTCATGCAATATCTACTCCGCCGCGTAGGGTTATACCCCAATGCTTTGATGTATCCAAGTTCAAGCTATGGACTACAGTGAGCGGGAAACAAAATAGAGGACGGAGTACGGCAAATCGCAAGTTCCGCACGCACCACTACGATCGAGCGCTCTACATGGGACAGCGGTGACGATTCTGGACCTCTCCACCGGCGACCGATCATGTCGACGAACGATTCAAAAGTCGACCCGCAGTTCTCGGCGAAAAAGCAGTCCGCGATGTGTTTTGGCTGAATTTGTTCAACACGGCCCCTCCCTCGAACAAGGCCGACTGGAAACGTATTCAGAACGCGTGGCGCAGAAAAAAAAGAGATGCAATGACAAAAGAGACCCATACCTGGCACGGTGATCGGATGTACGGAAGATATCGATTGGGTTTTGAAGACCACACTTGAACGTGTCCCTTGATCTGCAGAGAGGTGTAAGATGCGAGATCGATTGTGCGGAACGGGCATAAAAGACACGAACATTCCAGCTTGCGAGGCTCGACACACCCATCAGGGTTCTGAGCTGGTCTAACGAGTCCAAGAGCCCCAACAGCTTGTCCCACACGACTCCCTGGCCGGGCAGCTGGATGACGTGGAGCGGTATAAACGAGACGACGACCCTGCCAAACTGTGGGTCAAAGGCACGACGCACGGGAGAGTCAGGTCCAGGGTCCGGAAGGGGCATTCTCCTTATTTCTTGTACCAACTGGCGCGCAGCATCGATCAACGGGCGGAACAGAGTGGTATTCTTTTGACAATTGAGGAGACAAGAGTTCGATAAGTGTGTGTGTGTGATGTGAACGTCAGCGAAAAGGGAATGACGCTGAATGGTGGAGGATCGAAAACCTTGCGTAGCATGAGCCGATCGCGGAGTGCATCCTTCCAAGTCGACAACACTATAAAGATCAGCCGAGTTACAATGTACATTGCTGGAGGTTACCTTGGAGCGAACGACCAAGCCATGTGCAGGCATGTTCTATTTTGGCTTGAACGTAGCTTATGGGAAGAGACTCCGCCGTGAAAAGCACGTCTTGAGCGGACATCATACACATTCCCCTTGTTGAGCTCCCTCCACGAGAGATCGCACGATTTGAGCAAGCCATGGACGTGCGCTCTCAGAACGACGGCGACGAGCTCGAGCGGTCGGTGGTGGTCGAACCCCGTGACTTGATTTACTGGTATCAATTCCGGGTCGGATTCTCTTAGTGCATGAACGTGCAAAAACGAGTATATCGTTTGCGAGAGGGTGCCATTCCATCTGGGACGCAACAACAAGAGGAGTGTACGGATTAACACTGATCGACAACAGGCGACGACGACATATATCTGGATGATTCACCTCGCAGGCAAAAGAGCGACCTATGATCCAACAGACCTCCTCCGGGAGTAAGGGTTCGAGGGGGTCGAATACAGGCCGCGTTCGGTCCATGAGTGCGAGGCCGCTGTCGAACCGCGGCTCTCCGATCTTTGGTGTTCAGTGATGCTGCTGAGCCAACGCGCGCGGCTAGCAAGCATACTGTTACCTACTTCGAAGGAGGCCATCGTGTCTTGAAGGGGTAAAATCTATGGTCAGGACGAGTCCTCCCGAAAGAATATCTCGAATCTCGACGGTGAATGAGGAGGCAGTCGAATGAAGGCATTTATTTACCTTTGGCTGCAGAGGCGAACGCCTGTCTGACATCGTAGAACTTGTCTCCTCCGGGTAATCCCAATTCATGCTAGAGATCCATTGCAGGGTGCCCGGGTCGATGGCGTCGAAGATGAAGGGAAAGAAAGGGCAAGCGTCGACGGAGTTTCAAACTAAGTGTAACCTAAACGTTGGGTCGATTTGGCGAACGCGCTACAATACCGTTTTCGCTACGTTGCCAGACGCGATGAATCGAACGAACACCACCAGTCGCAAAAAGAAACGCCCGCGCCTGCATGAGTCCCTCAGGCTGGCGGCGGCGATGACGCACGCCCCCGGGAGTTTGAGTTCCAACCAGACAAACGCGAAGCGGAAGCGCAGCGCTGCAAGCCGGGCCCTCCAAACGCCGTTGCCAGTGGTCGGTGGGGAGGAGTCCCTGCTGCCACCCCCCCCCAGTTCCCTGCCGTTGCCCCTCCCCTTATCCTCCCCTAGCATCCAGGTTGAGGACGCCGCTCCCGAACTTGAAGGGCGCCGCAACAAGGTGAGCATTTTTTTCACTGGTCTCGTGCTGATTCTTTTGTTCATTTCTTGCTTGTCGTTTAGTCCTGTGCCCTGTGTCAGGACCGAGCCGGAGTGCAGTATCATTGCAGCACTTGTCCCCGCTCGGTTTGCAGCTTATGTCTCATCGTTCCCCCTGAGAAGCTTGAGGCCATCAACAACCCCGGTGTCCAGTTCACGTGCCCGAGCTGCCATGAACTGGTTGATCAGTTGGAGGGCAAAGGTAAAAGGACATTCCGCCCATATCAGGTTGGTGCCATCTTAGTTGCCGAAACGCACAGCTCATTGCGTTTCAAAGGGGTTTATTTTGCCAACAGGTGGCCAGGAGCTTGCCGTATTGCCGACTCCACCTCGATTTTCAAACCATTGTGGCGTGTCCACTCGCCGGCTGCTCGACGACATCTCGGTGGTTGTGATTCACTTCCACTACTTAGAGATGCCTGTTGAAGGCTCTCCCCCTTCCATTCTGGCTAACTATCTTCATTCTTATTTTCCTGATAAAGGCTCGCAGCTGCTGAATATTCAATTTGACCTAGGCTCTGCCAGAAAGATTGGTGCCCACAAGCAGGATATGGATGCTCTGGCATCTCAGCTTCAGGCCACTGCCCCTGATCAGATCTTGATATTTATTACCACCCACTGTGGCCAGAATGGGGGGGATCTTTTTGCAGGAAAGGATTCACAGGGAGGCAGATTTTCCTCTGCTTCTCAGGTAAACTTTTGGCTTATTGTCCTTGAATGTTCCTTTGCTAATCAAATCATTCATTCTAGTTTTTTGACTCCCTCATTCCCCCTTCAATGAGGAATGTCATCAGGGGGTGCACCTTGGTCCTACTGACACAGGGCTGGGTTTTCTCTTACCCAGACTCTCGGAGCAGCCTCCTGAGGTCATTCGAAAGGTTTGCTCCCTGTTACTTTTTGTGAGAGAAGGTCTGATTTGTTTTTTTAAGCATGGGGTTGAACTCTGCCATCACTTTCACAGCACTTCGGTTTCAGGGGGTGTTGGCTTCACCCTTCCTGAATGGCTTGTTTTTGTCCACTGTTGTGGAAGGATTTGGTCTTCAAGAAGCCATGTCAAAGGCTCTGTCCAACTCTTTCCATCTTGGACCCCACTCTGATGTGATCATCTTTGAATTCTCCCTTCCTTCCCCCTCTTGGCAACATTCCCCTCCTCTCATCACTAAATTTGTGTGGTGGAACTCTCACCACAGACCATATGGCTTCTCCCTTCCACTGGTTTGCCCAGTGTGCAATGCTATTCGGCCCTGGGAGGAGAACATTTCATTGTCAGCAGAGGAATGGGCCACTCAATGCGGGAATCCAAGCTGTGGTTTGCGAAAAGATGGATCCAGGGAGAAGCCCAGTGGTAAGGTGTCACAGAAAAAACCAGATGTCATCAAATTCATCACCCCTGTGAAGAGGAAAACCAATGGGTGGTTCACTCTGGATGTTTCTGCAGAATTTCTGTAGTAGTCTAGATTTCAGCCAATGACACTTTGGTTTACACAAGGACACTAGTTAAAACACTGCGACTACCATAGATACACTGTCAACGTTGTTGAAACATTACTACCGCCATGCCGGTGATGAAAATATACGTGTACATATCCTTCGAGTCAGCATACTCACCAGGCTCCAGGTTGTTCCACAGGCTGTATCTTGATCAACAGATCCGAAGACGCCTCGCGCGTGTAGGCACACGCTGACGAGCCTTCCACCGCCCGCAGATTGTCTGGTGTATAGATTGATCGCCAAGCACGCAAATTTGTGCAAGAACTGCACGCGTTGGTCATCCCACGGGTCCGCACCCGACACGAATCGTCGTATTGGTTTACGATTCCCAGCGGATGCTCATTATCTAGAAAAAAGTTTACAATCCAAAAAGGCACGCCGGTCAGGTCAGGAGTGGAACGGAGGCAAGGCAGAAAACAAAACCACACCTTTGGCCACCATCTTCTGCGCCGTTCCGATACTCGGTGACGAGCCGCTCCGAGTCGATTCCCTGATTACGCTCTACCAAACCTAACGTCTGCCCAATACGACCCGCTCTTGAAGTCCTTGTCCACGTCCGAAAGTCCAACCACATCAGGTTCCAGACCTCCCTGAACAGTGTGATTATCTGCAAATCAACGTTAAGCGCGAGCCAGCACCCGTCCGATGATCGCAACGCCAATACCTGTTCCCACTGCTGCTCCGACAATGGTGCCCGTAGCAGCACCGGTCGATGAGTGAGATGACGTGGGCGAAGTAACCAATGAAGTAACCGATGAAGTCGACGAAGGACTCTGGCTTGTGGTAGAGGACGGTGAAGCCGAATTGAGACAGTTGGTTACATTGGAATTGGCGACGGTCATCGCGTCAGAAGACCCGCCTGAACGACCTTGTGCGTCCGTCATTGTGAAAATAATCCTGGTTCCAGCTGCAACGTCGGCAATCCATGGAAGACTTGATGCCGATGAAGGGGACTGGACAGGGAACGATCCTCCGCTGGGAATGAGTCCCTAGATGCGCAGATCTTAGTAGCCAGTCCAAGATTGAAATAGCCGACAGGACTGACTGTAACTGTAACGGGTAGAGCGGCCCCGTCATCCACGGAGCCGGATGATCTCGAACAGACGTCCGTTCATGGATACGTCTCGTTGGTTGACGTCGTACAGCTATGTCAAAGACTGGTCAGGTGTCGAGCTTCTTGCGGAATGCGGTTGATTCAGACTGCAGCTTTTGACCCTCTACGCATAATTCACAAGCTTGTCCGAGCACGTCTTCAACACGTTTCATGAAGGTCAGGAGTTGATCGATTTGTTGAGCCCCGTATCTGATCGGACGCGATTGTGATATTTGAACTGGAAACGACGGCGCCAGCCAGCACGGTTCAAGAGAAGTGATGGAATGTACCTTATCGTGTAGACGTTTGATGTATTCCTTGACGTAGACGATTGATATATTCCTTGACAGAGTCGATGAGTAGCCGTGATCGGGATCGAGCTCAAGGTACTAAGAAAAGAGGACGACTACCTTTGCTCGAATGAAAAGCGTATTAAACTCCCATCCGTGCGAGTTCCTACGCCTAGGAAGATGAAAGATTGGCGAAACTTGTTGAAGTTCAAGTTGTTGAGGTGAAGAGTCGGAGGACAGTTCATTGTGTTATGTAATCGTTTTCCACGGATGTCGACTCAGCATCAGCCACAATTAATCTCGATGACGACTTTCCGGCAGAATCCGGCTGGCCGGCGTCGTCCGCGGAGTTCGCCGGAGTGCGACGTCGGCCAGTTGGGGACACCAGCCTGCCAACCCGAACCGCGCTGGAAAGGCCAACCGCAGCGCTGTGTGAATGCCAATGGAGCTCATTTAAGCCGCGCTTAGACTAGATCATAGCGGGGTGCATGCGCCAACTTAGTCCCCAGCTCCACATATCTTTAGCCACGGTGAACCTCCACAGCTCCCGGTAGTTTCGATTTTTAATCTGTCCAGCCTGAGTCGATATAGTACGCCAGCGAGTCGCTTATATGAAGGCCCTCCGGGCGCCCCTGGACCCCCGACTCCCACGAAGTGTGGAGGAGGGTTTTGGAGCACTCAAACGGTCAGGCACCCAGCCAAACGGAATGCAGCCACAATTGTCACGTGATGCCTCCTTTATTTTGTTGATGCTCTTTTCCTTTTATTTCGCGTCAGTCACTGCCTTTTTTTGTCCTAGAGTACGACGGACACTTTGGTGTCGTCCAATGACCAAAACTTTAATAAATTGCACGAAAAGAGTAATGGACTGGAGGTGTTAAGCTGCTCGAGAACGCGCTTTAATTCTGATTACAAAGACGGTTACGTAAGTGAATCAAATGACTAATGTCACGGTTCGTCACATCTTCTCCTCTTTCTCGAGTCACTTCTGGTCTTTCTGTTTCTCGCCCACCTTTTTTGGTTTCTTTTCCAGGCTGAAAGTGCGAAATGTGAGTTGCCCTCAGATTGTATAAGTCGAAATGATTGATGGTGTACGCCACAGGTTTATCAGCAAGCGAGCATGTCGCCGCGCGCGCGTGCTTGATGAGACTGAATGCCCTCCTTTTGATGTTCCCCACGAAATGAATGACTATCCCTGTTTCTATGATCCTTTATACTATCCCCATCTCAATGGGAGCTCTTTCGCAAATCCTGTGGATTTCTGTTGCTGGTTAAATGGATGTCTATCTACACACGAACGTGTGTGCACCAAATGTATATTTCGCTTTCAAGGCATTGTCTCGTACGATGGGGTCCTCATCCGCATTTCCCAGGGCGGTGCTGAGATAACACGATCTATTCAATATTTCGAGGATGCGCAGTATCATCATTGTTTGCTTCTACAGTCGATGTCACTCCGAGTCATTGAGATCTTTCGTTCAAGGAGATCCTATATCGTACGGCAAGTGTGCTTCCTTTGTGGATGTTCAATAGTGATAGTGTTCATAGGAAGACACTATCTTCTCTATCGAATGAAGTGCTGTTGCGGTCGATATGTAGTTCGGGAGACCACTGTCCAGCATCACGCGCACGGACCAAAACGGCATATGTTGATGTTCTGATTGGTAAATTGTCCACATTACTTTCAGGTATATTTACTGCTCCAGAGGGTGTAAACTCCTTCGGGAGTGAAAGTCACATTTGTTCAATCGTGTCTGAGTGAGTCGACAAAGTTTTCGGAACGACTGTTGGAGCTGCTTTAAGAGTGATCCGTGAAGTTGAGTGGTCAGACGTACGTTCACCCGTCATTCATGAACAGCTAGCATGGTTCACCGTCTCC
>JBBPOM010000427.1:0-27033 GCA_038091455.1 Leccinum uliginosum
GCATCCAATATTCATCGCCCGATATAGCATGGAAACATACAGTGCTACCGCTAACCGTTTCAGTCGGTTGTTCAGGTAGTACATGATTTTGTTCGTCGACTTGTGTGCGGCTTGGTACTCAGTCCAGTCTTGGACTGGATTGTCGTCGAAGTATACATATACACCTGAACATTGTCAGTCATACTAGTTCTGCCACAAATAAATTCGACGCTCGCACATACCTAGTCACATCAGCAAACATTTCAGTCCATTGGGTTACCGTTTCATCCAAAATCTTGGTCAAGAGGGAGAATGCGGGCCGGACGGGGTACTCCTGGTCGGCTATTATGATAGCTGTGACACGAAGTGTCAAGGAGAAGCGGACGGATGTGAGTCGGGATGGGCGAACAGTAGCTAACATACCTGCAAGTTGTTCTGCTCCACCATGGTTGTAAACATGAGCCATGTAATTGTTCTCTTGCACGCTCTGATGTTGACCCTGTGCCGTTCTGTCGACCACGGTTTTGGTGAAGAACGTCAGAAACTCGTTGATGCTCGGAGCCTCTCTGATAGAAAGAAAATCTTTAGTGAGACATCTGAGGCTGAACTCAGAACGGTGCTCCGGCATCCTGAAGGTGCGAGGACGACGGAAATCGAGATGATCTTCATGCTGGAGGTGGAGGTTGGAGAAAGAATAGAAAGAGTTTGTGTGTGCAACTCCCACCTATGTATCCTTCCCACACTTGTAAGTCAACAAACTGTTACGGCTACACGTTAGGTAATACTTACTAGACTTGTTTATGGCACTTTTGTGCGCCCCGCGGTTCACTACTACTTAACTATTAAGAAATATTAGGAACTCATTCGTAGTGGCCAAGGTCGCGTGTACGCTTAACAGTCATAGGAACCAACGTGGTGCCGCATGGCAGCGAATAAGTGCCGGTGGATACCTCGAAAGAGTCCCCCCTGCCCGATTATGTAACCTGTGGCCATGGGAAGCCCACCTTCCTTTCCCCTCACCACCATCTACGAGCAGGAAGCTTCTCTCCTCCCCCACTCGTTACAACCCAAATTGTGGTCGGGCCCTCACATGCTACTAGTGCCTCTGTGACCTGGCCAACTCCCTCGATAGGGCTTAAGATTTGTAGCTAAAACCCTAAACGGGTAGCGGAGCCCCTGACGAGAGCTTTCGCAGGCTCGAAACCGCTACTATCCTGCACCCTTATCTCCCCTACTCGTACTGTAGACCGTTACCCTCTCATGGTCGCCCGGCCCTAATCCTAGGAGAGGGGTGCCAGACGGAGGAGCAAGCAGACCCGCACACAGACCTAAGTCTACGGTCGCGCTTTGCGCTCCCCTAGACCCCCCTACGTGTCGCTCACGGGTACCAGCCGCGGGTAACGGGTAATGCACGGGTATTACAGTACAAACCCATACCCTACCTGAGTCCGACGTTGCAGCAGTGTTAGTAGTCATGGATGCTCAGATGGGTGAATAGATGTAGAGTATCGAGCTGAGGGGTTCTTTTTTGTTCTTTCTACTAGTCGCTACAAATTCCAACTGAAAGTTGCGCGCGCGCGATTGCTGACGATGCTTGCACTATGCTACATACTACAAGTTCGATCACTTCAAGTTCCAGCGTTTGCGGCATGACACCATCATCGGCAGCCACAACCAGAACAACAATATCAGTGACCGAAGTTCCGCGAGCGCGCATAGAAGAGAAGGCAGCGTGCCCGGGAGTGTCCAGAAATGTGATTAGACGCTCACCCGCCTCTGACGATGGCGAGGAGTCACTTGTGTTCAGTGGAACACAGAAGGCACCGATGTGCTGTGTGATACCGCCTGCTTCAGAAACAGCAACAGAAGAACAACGGAGATTGTCCAGAAGAGTGGTTTTTCCATGATCGACATGACCCATAATGGCCACGATAGGTGAACGAGTCGTTAGAAGGCGTGGATTCTCCGATGGCGGCCTACCAAAGAATGGTGAGGTCAATGAAGTACTCTAAGACGACAAGGATTTGGAATATCAAAGTATGCCTACGGTGGGTAAATGTCAAAAGCGGCTTCATCGTTGATGATCGGGTTACGACCAAACTCTTGCACGAGTAGAGCAGCATAGTCAGATGTTAAAACTGTTGAGATAAGAGTTGATGAAGCTTCTTTGGTGATGAGAGGATGATCGCTACTAACCATAGTTGTAGGAAGACTGTTCGTACATTCCTGCTTGCTCCATTTTGCGTTGAAGTGTACCTTTGAACAACGCAACGTCGGTCCATTGTGTACGGGGGAAAAGAATTTGACCATACGCAATCGGACGTTCAATAGCTTGGCCAATTGCCCAACCGAAACAGTCGACGGAATGTAAAGGTCCACTGACACCTCCCTGGGGTGGGATCTCCTCCCGATGTCTCTGTCCTTTTGCTTTCCACGCCTGCGATTTATCTCCGTGGTGCCACCATTGTTTGCTCTCGCGACAGCATGACCAGAGCGAAGAGAAGCACGTTCAAGTTTCAACTTAGGCAGGCGTGAATGTGGACTAGACTCAGTGGGAAGGGAGCGAAAGGAGGTACTTTCATTGAACCGGGGCGCAGGCCGACGCGATGCAACACGAGGATTAGACTGAGGTTCCGGAGCGGAAGTGCTGGCACGTAAGCGACCGCGTTCGGTAGCCTCTACCGGCCGCTGTCCTGAAGTAACGCGAGGGGGAAGGTGGCGAAAAGCACCAGGCTCAGGAGCTGAATCTGCTTCTGACCAAGGGATTTGCCTCAGAGCAGGCTTCTGTTCATCTGTGAATTTTCGCGTACGAGTTGGTGCACCAACTAACCACAACCTACCTGTATTTTTGCTGCTGTAGCAGCGGATCGAGTGTGCCTTGGAACGCAAAGGACGACTGCCCGCTGGTACATTGTCATCGGCGCCACGAAGGAGCAGAGGGTGATTGGTCAAACGTTCAAGCCCTTACACGGTCTTGAAGTCGCCAAGCGTAGAAAGTCGGGGTCGAGCTCCGAACTCCGTCCCGAATATTTTGGATTTCTGCCACAAATTACATAAAACATGACCGCGGGAATAGTATATGTACACTACATTCATCCTGCACTAACCACAGTCTACAATATTGTTGTTCGTGACGCCACTCCAGTTGTGTGGCAGCAGAACGATGGCTGCGTTCATTACGAATCGTCTACTGCTAAAACACCCATCTTTTTGCACACTTAAACTGGCTCAACAATGTCGAAAATACGCCCTCTCCCGTTTTCCGATCCGTACCACTGGCTTCGGCAGAAGTTCTCGAGGTAACATATCGCGCAAGTCCCAGCTGGGCCTTCCTCCTGAGGACCTTCCGTGGACCTCGTTAGACCACGAGGAGAAACCCTCTGCAAAACAATCACACCCTTGGAGCCTTGATACCCGCCCCACTACTGATCCCGAGGTTGGCTTGAAGCGCCTGCTGTTGAATAACGATGGACTGGTAATCACGAGGTAGCACAGGTTGCAAGTTTGTCACGCTCAATCTCACCTTTGACCAGACAACTCGAAATGCTGAATATATTCATGGGTTTCGAGCAGTCGAATCGATATATCATGAGTGCGTTCAGGTTTCTACTGGGAAGCTTCCAATGGCTCACCGAACTTCTTTAAAGCGAACCCGGCTGGAGAAGCACTCGGATATATTGTCGAAGAACCGCGTGGTTGGTTCTCAATGTTCGCAAGACAGGTGTTTAGGACGCACAGGCCATTCCGAGCATTGGTCTTGGATACTGAAGGTTCGCCGATTCTTTGGGTGCGTGTCAATGACTTGGTACGCGATATTAGCCTACAAATTGCTTCCAGATTCGTCGCCCGTTTTCTTGGATAAACTCTCGTATGTTCGTTCAGCGACCAAGAGAATCCCTTACTTCCGCTCCGGATGGGGAACTCGTTCTGGACACATTCGCAGAGGTGCAACAGGAATGGCACCTGTGGAGGAGGAGGTATGATCTATTCCTACGGTATGTGTGCTTCTTGTTGCCTCTCTACAAGGCTCTGGGAGGCTGATCGGGAGTCATTTTATTATATGGTTCATCATCCGTTCAACGAAAACGCGACCAACTGCACCCGGTTTGATTTTTCCATCTTCATCATGGCAACGCACTTCCTATAATACCTGATTTCCTTCTGTGGTTTTGTCCTCATGAAATCTTGCGGCGACTCCATATCCCCCACTACCCCCACAATTCCTACGCTCATCATAATCCAATACAACGCCAACGTGGTATTCCACTTATCTTTCCCCATTCATGCGTTCATCGCGACTCTGGAATACTGGCTCGTATCCTTTCATATTCTTGACGTTAATCCCGTCCGTTCCATGATTGTGTCGATTGGATTTGATCGATTCCTGTGTGTATTCATTCACATGTTGTCAATCGAACCCTTTGTCGCTTGACTACTGGCTCCCTATATCCACGCCCTTGGTCTTCATGATCGGATTGTGGACGTGCAACCCTTGTACGTCTTACTCTTTTTTCGGTTGCTGTGTGGCTCATGGTCCTAGATTGTCCATCACCTCTTCCGTGATACTACTCTGCATTTGGTCGGTCAACGTTCAATCTCGATCTCTCACTGGGCTGGGCTGATGGTTGGGAACACTCTTTGATTGTCACCCATGATACCGCATGCGATCGCTTGTGTCATTTCGACAACCGGACATTTTTCATCACCGATATCTAGGTCTGCTCCTCACCGAGTCCTTACTCTTGATGATTCAGACCCCAAACCCGAGACCTCTACACCTGAAGCTCACTTTGACCAATTTGCTCGCATAGACGAGGGGCTCTGGGCCTGGTATTTTGTTCTACGGGATGCCCAAGGCCAAGGCATCGCCACTGTTGAGAGAGCGTTTAGGGGATTTGGGAGAGAGGTGAGATGGCGGAGGAGATGCTCTTTCAGATTGGTGCGAGTTAATACTTTTGATCACAGATATTCACGGATACTGGGCAATACACCGTATCCTTCCGCGGACCGGATGAACAAGTCTTCACCTCCAGTGAGCAGAATGAGCAAATATTACACAAACCCAATGTGGCGAGGGACTTGACTGTCGATGAAAGGGCGGTAAGTTACATCTGTCCGGAGGTCACAACTTGGTGCTAAGTGAGAACAGCTTGTCTTGGCCATGGCCAGTAAGATCATTCAGTATTGGAAGCATTCTGTATCCAATCTGATTCTGTCTTTCCAGTTAATATTGACTATGATTATTTCTCAAGGCATTCTGAAGGAGGGTAAGTTACCTCATGCTGGTTCGACCGTCTCCCTCACTTACATTCACAAAAGGCACGGGTTTAGTTTCGGGTGGAGTTCTGGGGAGTAGTTCGTGTTTGCAAAACTTTTGGTACAACGACACAGACTGTACATCAGTATCCCTCGCCCACCTCACACAATGCTTCCAGAAACATCTTCAGATCCTCCTGATCAATCTCAAGGACACTCGTATTAAACGAGTTGTGAGATGACCGGGCGTTGCAACGCTCTTTGGCGTTGATAAATGCCAGACCAAACTCGCTAATCAGTAGATTTCAGTTCATCAAATTTGGCGTAGGGTTTGAAACACCTACTTCTTTGTCACATCCCCTAATTCTAGTGAACCCATCACCCCCACAACAATATATGTCTCTGTCCTCTCGTTCAAACACGCCAGGACGAACGGTAAACTCTTCTTCCCCCGAGAAAGCTTAGTTCCTGGCAACTTGTCTCTCAACGCATCGATTAACCAGAGCGCCAGACGGGAAAGTACGCCGGGATGTGCAAATAGTGCAAGATCGGGTCCCTGAGAGAGAACAACAACACGATGAGAGCGCATAGTACGAATGTCTTGCTTGTCGATGATCGAGGTTCCCTGGCGGATGATAGCCCGGTGGAGTGACATGGACAGCGTGAGCGCATCTCGGAGAGGTACGATGCTGGAAGATTCAGATCACAATCTATCCGCACCGAGAATAGCAGCTTACTCGGCGAGGGCATCATAGGCTGCCCAGAAGTTCTTAATCCACCAAGGGACTTCTGTCCGTTCCTCCGCGTCCTCCGCGTTTTCGTCATCACCCTCTCCGGTTGTTTTGACCCCACCGCTTTCTCTATCCCCATGCATACCAGAGCGATTACTCCCCTCCCATACGCGTCCACTGCCAAACCATTCTCCGCCGTGCCGTGCACCTTCCACCTCTACCTCCATCCTAATGCCACCGGCCACATCCAAGAGTGCGCTAATAGCCTCAACGGCATCAGCAGCACTTAGGGGAGAGGCACGATAGCCGAAACATCGAACAAAGGAGGGGTATGTGAGTTCGACAAGACCATACTCTGGGGCGATGGCATCAAGTTTGGATCGCAGCTGATGCTTGAGATCGAGATCCATGTGGGCGTACAACTGTTGAGTCTGAGGTATTGAAAACCTGACTCAGACGAGGTTAGTTGTAAAGGATCATCGAAAGGGCGGTATGTCGCAGTCACCCCATTTTAGCAAGCAAGCCAGTTAGTCGCTTTCGACCCCGTTCCTTCCAGATTCCAAGTTTTCCTGCTACATAACTGGAGTGAAACATGGCATCGTAGAGTGTCCAGTGTCGTAGGAGGGTGAATCTCAGTTCCTCGGTAGATCGTACCGAGAGATCGTCTGGACCAAGCGCTGTGATTGTGTCGATATTACTTGTGGCTTCTGTTGGGAGCGGATTTAGGCGTGACACCTCGTCATAATAGATTGCGTGATATTTTTCGTAAAATTCGCGCGATATGCGGGAAGTGGTATACTGGTATGTGAGCCCAAGGATTGCTAGCCTGCGGAGAGAATCATAATGGGTATATTTCATCATGACTGAATGAACACACCACAAAATATCACAGTCTGCGCGCTCAAGAATGGTAGCGAGGATATAGATTGTGGCAGAGGCGCTCTGACTGTACCATGAACCACTTGCGTAGTGCTTTTCTACTACTGCTTGATAGGCGGCGCGCTGCTCTCTGGACATTCGGCTTGGCTGCTGGAGTAGGTGTCAGGGTGAATGGACGACGTGGGGAAGGAGCACAACATTTTCTAGCCTTGGGCGTTTTGCCTCGTGTTGTTCGAGAGTATTGTATTTGCGCTTCCGAGATGGGGTGCCTTGAGTCGAGTCGTAGTCTGCCCTTGAACTGTCTTGGAGATCATCGTCGGAACCGAAATCTGAGCCATCATCATCCGAGTCTGGCTCTGGCTCATACTAGGAAACCGTTAGCCGGGGAGCTTTAACCACGGTATGAGGAGACGGACTTCGAGGGCTTCCCAGGCCTTTCTTTGAGCATCCATGGTTTCAATCTCACCATCGTCCCAGAGGACGATGCGATCACCGATGTCACCACCACCGAACAGACTGGCGAGATTCTGTGGCCGAATGGAGTCGATTACGTGCACAGTCAGATGGAGGCTGAATTCGCCAAACCAGGCTGGAGAGGGAAGATCTAGGATGGCGCCCATGTTGAGGAGGATGAGTGTATGCAGCTCGTCGGAGTCAAAAGGGAGCAAGGGAAGTGAGGAAGAGAGATGCACACCTCGTTATAAGTGGCGAGCTCGTCTTTCATGGCCTCGAGCTCTGCAACGCCCGAGACTGGGATGATCCTGTGCATCACGTCGTCTTGTTTGAAGAGCTCTGCAAACATCTTTGCGGCGCACAGTGCATCGACGTCTGGGGCGACAAGGATAATGACGGAGGAGGCGGAAGTGAGGGGGGAGCGGCGGTGTGCCGCGAGGATGGAAGCGTAGGCCTCGCCATAGGAAGGACGCGAGGAAGACGCGAGTTGGGGCGGGGGCAGGAAGACCATGGGTGATCGAAGGCGCGTTGTTTGCGCATGTTGACGTATACCATGGTTATTTGTTGGTGTTTACTTAACCGCGTGGGGTACATACGGCGAGCACGCGACTGAGGCTACTTAAGAACCGTTGGCCGCCTTGCAGTCGACTACCTCTCTCGCCGTCATCATCATGGCGGACCGCCCACCTCGGTCCCCAAACCCGCGCTCTCCAAACACCAGTAATACTCGTTCTCCAAACACTCGTGATCACGGTGGTGAGCACGCTCGGTCCCCTTTCTTCTCCCTCCCCACTCACCGGATACTCCGTCCGGCCTCAGAGGCTGCCCCTCTCCTTCACAACGGCAACGAGGACAGGGAACGGTCTCTCCCTGACCACCCCGAACCCCACCACCCTCCCGCCGGCCGTCTCACCGACATCGTACACGAGCCCCTCACCGGCCTCACCAAGGTCCTCCTCGTCGAGGTGCTCGTCCTTCTCCTCATAAGCTCCGTTTTTATCGGTTTATTTGCTGGCGCGCAGCACAAGCTCAACCTCAAGAATGGGCACGGCGGCAATGGTAATGGTACGCAAACAGAAACAACGACCCGTACGGTCACAGACACTAGTACTACTACCGCCGCCACCACCCTCATTTCTCCAATCACCACCACCGCGGTCTCCACTGCGGTCTCCACCGCCTTTTCTACCATATTTGATATCACAACTGCCATAGAGACGTCCACTAAGACAACTACCACTACCGCAGTCCAAACTTCTGTGTCTACGTACACCACCACTGATCGCGTCACACGCACCGTCATTGTGGGGCCCGAACCGACAGGTCCTCCACAAGCACCCCTACCCGGTCCATCAAAGGTATGCCTCGCCGTCCTACATCGCACAGCCCCTCATGACTCTTCCCGAACAACAGGAAGTGTGTCTTACCAAGGAGTGCATCATTCTCTCAGCGTCCATCCTTGCCTCGCTGGATACTTCTTATGATCCATGCGAAAGTTTCTACGACTTCGCTAGTGAGTCGACCCCATTCTCCATCTGCTTCCAGTGCTGAGTGATGCCCCAGATGGCGGGTGGATGGCGTCACATCCCATCCCGGGTGACAAGGGAGCCATCAACTCATTTTCCGTCCTCTCAGAGCAGAATTGGCAGGTCATTCAACATATCCTGGGGTCTGACACAAGCATCCACGACGATTCGTGGGACAACCAGTTGCTTCTCAAACTTCGCACCCTCTATGTGTCTTGCATGGACGAGGCAAAACTGGATTATCTCGGCCAAGCTCCCCTGCAGCAGTTTGTGAACAATATCAGGAAGATTTACCGTGGAAAACGTGTCGATGCCAAATCCCTTAATCCAAGGATGGGCCTTTCTAACGCGCTCGGTTACATGCATTCCCGAGGTAAGCATCATTTCACATCACATCACATCATTACTTTTGTTCATCTCTTCCGCAGGCGTTGATGCCCTGTTTGAGTTTTATGTTGATGGGGATGCCGGCGTGGATCCAAATGATATGACACTCTGGTTTACACAACCTAGTTTGGGTTTGCCCTCAAAGGTACGTTGTAATAGACATTTCTGATCGTTCTTTTTAACTCAGCCTTCGCTAGGAATACTACAAGGACCAGAGCGTGCTTAGCGTTTACCAAGATACTATCGAGCGGCTTTTGGTCAGCCTGCGCGACGACGAGGTTGTGGGTATGATGAATAAGCAAAGCGAACCCTTGCATAGCATTCTCCAAACAGAACAGCTCGAAGACGAGGAACGTGTTTGGCCTCCTTGGCCGTGGCCCCCATGGGATGGCGAAGAAGATGATGATGATGACGATACCCGCAAGCCAACCGATGATCCGTTGCTCAGGGCACGTGAGCTTGCGCGACAAATAGTGAGATTCGAGTCCGAAATCGCAGAAGCCACTTTAGATCAAGACAAGCTGGAGCAAGATCCCTTTGGCACTTATAATCCCACTAGTATCAATACCCTCAAGGCCGCACTTCCTCAGATCAACTTTCCGGATTACTTTGCCACGTTTACCCCGCGTTTCTTCCCTAGCCATGTCATCGTCACTTACAAGCCATACCCAAGTTCATTGTCACGAATTCTGGATCGTACGTCTTCCGATGTCATAGAGGCATATCTTGTCGTCCGTGCTGCTCTAGAATATGCACCAAATTTGGGGATGTCGACGGAGGCATGGAAGGCGGTACGGCAGTTGGAAGAAGTTCTCAACGGACTCAGACCAGGTGCTATCGGGGATCGGTCCAAGTTTTGCATGCGCACAGTAGAAGGTGCCATGGGCTTTGCCACGGGTAGGTATTTTGTCAACGCGACATTCCCAAGTGACTCGAGGGATAGGGCCAGTCAGATCATATCTGGTATGCAACGTGTCGTACCTAATCGTTTGTGGCGCTTACTATTTTATGCAGACATCGTCGGTGCATTCGAAAAGTCTTTAGAACGGATCGAGTGGATGGATGAGGAGTCAGCTGAAAGAGCCCGCGAAAAAGCAGAGGCTATTCGAAAGAAGGTTGGCTTCCCGCTGTACCCTGATACTCGTGATGCCCGTTCCCTGGTGAGCTATTATACGCTCGTCAAGGTTCATGTGGATACATACTTCGAGAACATGCTCAGTGCCGCGTCAGTCCCTTCACATGTCTGGCAGGCAGCGAAATTTCTGACTTCGTATGCCAGAGCCTCTAAGGTCTACAAGATGTGGCAAAGACTAGGAAAACCAAGGAATCTTGACGAATGGGAGATGCCGCCAGCGACCGTGAATGCTTACTACAACCCTACGGGTAACGAGGTGTGCAAATCTTTGTTACTTTTACATATTTTCAGGCTCAAAATCATTCGCAAAGATCGTCTTCCCTGCTGGTATTTTACAACCACCCTTCTTCTCCTCTGAGTGGTGCGTAGCGGAATAGTTGCGACAATTTTGTTCTTATTGTCACTCAGGCCAGGGTATCTATCATATGGTTCGTTTGGCATGATTGCTGCCCACGAACTTACGGTTGGTGCCTCTGCTTGCTCCGTTCACACGACAACTCATGGGCGGGTAGCACGCCTTCGACTCCGCTGGTCGCCTGTACAATCAACAAGGGAGGCTGGAAGAGTGGTGGACTCGCCAAACGAGCGATGCTTATCAAATTCGTCAAGACTGCATCGTCGAACAGTACTCCGGTACCTTTTTTTCGGTTTTCGTGCCTCGAACTTTCTGACGAAAGACAGAGTACACTATCGATGATGGCAGAGGCGGTGTCATAAATGTCAACGTGAGTGGCAAATGCCCATTCATGTCTAAGTCTCTCAAGAAGAAATTCAATAGGGCAATCTGTGGGTTCGTGACCAGAAATGCTGCATCAATCGCTGACCTGGTCTGCAGCACGTCTGGTGAAAACATTGGCGATACTGGCCTTATTCAAGCTTACCGCGCATGGAAAACTCAGTACGAAGATTCATATGATGCTGGACATGAATATCTGCTACCAGGATTGGATTACACGAGGTGAGGCGCTGCCCTGTCTCCTCCAGAATGTCCCGTATCAAACATATGCAGGGAACAATTGTTCTTCATTTCCTTTGCTCGTACGTGGGCCATGAACAACCGACCAGCAGATGCGGTGAGTATACCCGCAGGGTTCTTGGAGCCTTGGACTACTCATTGACCTCCCCTGTCAGGTGCAACGAGTTCGGACCGACCCTCACTCACCGAATCGCTACCGTGCGGAAGGCACGGTCTCCAACATCCCTGAATTCGCTGAAGCATTCAAATGTTCGAAATGGGCCAAGGTCAGGGATTCATATGCTCCCGAACTACGTCTGTTTGACCCACTGTGTAGTTGAACCCTCCACCGGAAAAGAGGTGCATTTTCTGGTCGTGAGTGCGAGTATGTTTGATTCAGTTCTCGGAGGGTTCGAGTTATTCTGTTCATATGTATTCCATTTTGACATTGCTTAGTTTTACGTCCCACTGGTTCACGAGTATGCCATACTTCTACACCCCGTCAAACAGCAGCTAAGTAGGACAACGTCGATGAGGTAATATTTGGATTCAAAGCACACCCTTCGTGCTTGGTATGTCGTTCCCACCGGTCCGTTCAATGGCTTGTTTGATCGCCAGTGCCAATGCTTTGAATGCGGACTCGGACCTGGGATCATCATGGGCAGTCATACAGCTTGTCGGCTGGAGAACATACCGATGATGATCGTTATCTCCCCGAATAACATCGACATGGAGGGTCACTCCAGCTGCCATTGCGAAAGAATGAAAAATATGGGGGATCATCTCTGTCGAGAGGTCTCCAATCTTCTCGCGTCTCAATCCGAGCTCGGTAACACAATAAGGACGAGAGCAAATGTCGATCACTGCTCTGGAAAGTGCCTGGAATGGTGTATGTGCTCAGCCACAAGAGAACTTTTATTCAAACAGTGATCACATACCTCATCCAGCGGCGCAAATCCTGTGCCATACCGCCTGATGCCTTTGATCTCTCCCAGGGCTTGTTTAAAAGCGGTACCTAATGCGATCGCACTATCTTGTGTGTCGATGATAGGACCCTCGGCGCGTCTCAGCAAGAAATGAATAACTCATCTGCAGTGTGGTGGTCATCGATCCACAGGTCTCCTTGGCATTTCATGGTTAATGACATTCCTCCATGTTTTGCCAGAGCATGATACATCTGCATAATCAGTCTGATTAGTCTTTTCATGATCAGAATACCGAAAAGCCACGACATGGTCCAGAAAGCCAATGCCCGTTGAAATGTGAATGTCCTGCGCCAGGCCAGAACTTGGTGTGCAGTCGATATTGATAGACACGTCTATTTGCGTTTCGTTTGTTTTCCTGGAAATTGTAGCTGTTCTTGCTGTCATAGTGGTGGCGGCGTGGAAGAAGTCAGATCGATGACGTAAGAACGTTGCGACCCGGCCCGTATATTCGTGTGCTCTCAGACTGAGGGCAAGTTGTCAGTTTTGCTTTCTAGAACTTTCCTTCCTGAAACTGGGAGCTATGTCTGTATGCCTTCGTTCTCGTTTTCCGCTCATCGGTGCTTCACTACGTCCTCGGGGTACAAATCCTCGTGCCTACTATATTCAAGGATGTTGGGCACAAAGGCATTTTTTCAACTTTGCTCGAAAATCTAAACCGGCGGCGTCTGGAACAATTATTGGCGAGGATGACTTATTCCATTCGTTCTCTGAATCCCCATTCCCTGCGGTCAGGGCCCGTGCAGAAGCTATTCGCACTCTCGCTCCATGCCCAGTTTGCGCGTCCAGTCATGGGGCCGGTCACACGGATGGTGCCGCCGAAACAAAACCGCTGGGCGTCAAGTTTGAGTGTCCTGACTGCGGCTGGCCAACGCATTGTACCGGAGAGCATTGGGAAATAGACGAGGATCATGCAAAATTCTGTTCACGTCTTAGGGAGGTCAACGAGGACGAGCACGATCTTCGGAGTGGTCGCAAAATGCACGAGTTCGAGCTACCAGGTGAGTACGGTGTTACAGCTCTCAGATACATAGGTTTGATGTCTCTGAAAGGACCACAAGCATACGAGGAAGCAATCTCATTTGCTAACTGGGATCTCTTTTGGTATACGCGTGGTTTCTCTTCGATGGATACCGAACGATCCAGGAGGCATGCAAGCAAACTCCTCACCTATCCGATCACCATCGGTTCTGTTCTCCATCAGAACAGTGGATTGACCCTGAACAATCACCGCGTTACACCTGAAGGTAGCCGGTCTCTGGCCGGTAAGTCCAAAGTCACCCATACATAACTGAACGCTGAACATCCAACTTGCACAATAGCATTGCGTACGACACTGCATGTCGCTCCCGGTGCGCCGGATACTGAGGAAGCGGGTGTTACCAAGCCTAAAATCAGGATATTTATTCTCGGAGCACGCGCAGAGTCCTCACTTCCTCCCCATGTTTGGGAACAAGTCTGCATGCTGTTTCCGTCTTGTCATTTCCATTTGTATTTCATTGGGCCACAAGTATCCCTCCCGAGGCTAGCAAACGATCTGGGACCTCGAGCACAAACGTCCACTCAATCTCCCGAGGGTGATTCCGCCTCGGCGAAGCCCAGTCCAGAGCAAGAGCAACAACCATTGTACCTTCCCAATGTTTACGAGCCGCCCACTCCGAAGCCGATCGTGTCTCTGAAACGGACTCGTTCATCGCTCAAGCTCTACGGGGTCCCGTCATACACGGTCCCATACTCTCCGCAACTGACAATCACTGGAATGCAGGCCAACTATTCAGAAGTCCATGCGCAATTTCAGGACACCCTTGATCCATATACCGATCTTTTCTTCCTATTCTCTCCGGGCTTTGGCTTTCCATCACCATCATCAATATCAGAGCTGAATGGAAACCCCTGCTTACAGATAGCCTCTCCTACCGAATGGGGTCCAGTTGTCCCTGCCCTTCTTGCTACTAGATGTCCAATCTTTGTCACAGGCTTCTCACCTGCAGATATTGAACGAGATATCCGATCCCTTGACCAGGTTCCTGATGTTGCTGACGAGTTTGAATGGGTAATTGTGCCTGGTGAAAATCCATTTGGAAGTGAGAAGTGGGAGGTTGCTGACTTTGATCCACGAGTCATGGTAAAGACCAATTGGGGTTTATGGGGCATAAGGGGAAAGGGGAGGGAAGTGCAAGCAAATTATTAGATGACTTGGCTTACCCATTTGGTCCAGTTTTGTCTAATTTACCTATGAGTCACTGTTTGTTGGGACACAGATGTAGATATGTATCACCTTATCACCTTGCGTAAGCAAGGTCGTTTCTAGACTGATGACCAGTCACGTCCAAAAGAGGCAATGCTGAGGTGAAGCATGCCGTTGATAGACGGACTGGTAAAATTCGTGAGGGTCCAAAGGGGGTGAGCGGCTTCACACGACAACATCATGATGACTTTCATCCAATCAAACAACACATGTTTTGCATTGTAATTGAATTTTGTGAAATCAATTTGCCACAAAACTATTTAATTACTCCTGCGACTTGGATCGACACAGTCCCAAGCCCGGGCTGATCATATTGATGGATCCTGACCTCACAGCAATGCTTGTACATGGGGTCCGTCACAGTTCATTGGACGTGGTAATCAAGTTATCTTCAACAACGTTGATCAACAAGCACCTGCCTCCGAACAAATACTTGGCAAGTTTGAATGACAAGGATAAACTTGACGTGCTCCGGGCTTGTCTGATCGTGTCATTGCTCACTGAAGGCCGTGTTGTCCCGGGTGTTTTTCAGCTTCAGGCCTCTCTTGAAGTGCTACACTGACGTGACTGTGTTGTTATCGCAGGTACCGGCAGTGGAAAGACCCTGTGTTTGCTGATACCGCTTCTCCTCCATCCTGAAACCATTTCGATTTCGATTTCGATTTCGATTACTATTTCTCCACTCAAGCGACTCCAAACGACGCAGGTAAGACAATATTTAACAAGTATCACT
This sequence comes from Leccinum uliginosum, assembly GCA_038091455.1. Taxonomy (NCBI): domain Eukaryota; kingdom Fungi; phylum Basidiomycota; class Agaricomycetes; order Boletales; family Boletaceae; genus Leccinum; species Leccinum uliginosum. The sequence goes on from JBBPOM010000427.1 coordinate 15,266, forward strand.
AATTCTACAAGAAGGCATGTAACACAGGTCACAGAGAGCGAGAAATTTGGGATCAAGACAATTGCGGTTAATGAGGACATCCCATCCGATGAAGCGCTATAGAAGGTACATTATGCATGGACTTCCAGTGTAAATCCTTCACGTCCGAGTCGAGATTTTGATGATCTCGATGTTGAAACAATCAGATTCATTTAATCATGTGATTGTTTAGTCATCGGTCTAGAACTTACTTCTAGACTATTCTTTCATTTTCTATGATGACTCATACCTTATTACTTTGCTTACTGATCAGCTTACTGATCATGACTCATATACAGTTGTTATGACTCACATATGACTTTTTGATTACACATCATGTATAGAGTCTTATACGCTATTGGCTAGAACTCTTACATAATGTTCTATCACATTCTATATACCATAACATGTACAAACAGTCATGTAGTATATAAGATGATGGACCCTTCAGGTCCATTCAATCTAACGCTTTTACACTCTGTTCTTCTCTACTCTCATCACAACACTTCAAATACTTTTTCGTTACTTCTCATTCCAAGCTACTCAATTTCCCTAGTAAGTTCTCTACTAGAGCTATTTCCTTTTCTTCCTCTTGGAGTATTCTTAAGGAGTACATATCCCCTCGGCTGCACACAAAAGAACTGTAGAAGTTCTTTACTCGAAAGAGTATTCAGGACGGCCCTTTTCAGCATATCATTTCTCCGGAGCAACTCGGACCATACAATGGACATCTTCCACGGATCGCACAGCTGCTTCGGGAAAATTGTGCATTCGTTCAGAAGATAAACCGCGTCCATGTTGATGAAGCTCATAATATCCACACAGCTGGGTTATCTCACTACAGAGAAGATGTGTTTCGACCCGCATACAGCAAGCTTGCTTCGTTCCGTCTTCTTCTTTTGAAAGGAACATAGACATCATTGACCACAGCAATGTTTCCGGAAATCGAACTCTCATCTATCGTTGATGTGTGTAATGGATACTGTTTTGTTTGACTCCCTATGGGCATCTTCCAGCGTTCCGGATGCGTAAGACAAGGATCATCTGAATGCTGAAACTCCATAAAGGCCTTGGAACATTTGAGTAGGATGTCAGCAACGTGAATGCGAAGCTGACGGCCAAACGATCTCCGTTGCTGAACTGTGGGTCGGACATCACCCTTGAATGTGAGATCAGAGGCACATTGAGCGCATGCTAACATCGAGGACAGTCTCATATTGTCTGGATCACTGGCAGCATTGATTTCATACAGAATTGCGAATGTCCCAGACTGAACTTTTGCTGGAGTAGAATCTCGCTGTTCAACAAAGATCGACGTCTTGATGTTGATGTTGTCCCAGCAAAGGGTATGAAGACCATGGGCAACCTGGCTAGCTTGTTTGAGACACCATGAAGTGAGCTGATGTAGGAGGCTGGTGAGGGATGAGAATGATATGCACAATCCGCACTTGTGCAAAGCTTCAATAGTCTGACGTGATGCACCATTCATCCAAAGAAACAGCATGAACGGAATTGCCAAGTAAAGAGCATGTTGCGACCGCTCCTTGGCCAGTTGAGCGACAATAATGTTGCAAGCCTTAAAGAAATCAATGTATATTGAATGGAAACAAACTAGATATTCATACAGTAACACACGACTTGATTTTGTTCTCCTCCTTTGCACGTCTCGTCTGTGCAACAGTGTGTAGGAGGTGACCAATGGTCGGGGCACTGTTCTCGACAAGCGGGCAATAAACACATTGATATTCCACTAGAGGAGGCTGTCCGTGGTGGTGGAGTCTATCGTCCATGTAAGTGCAGTCTTGACAGCATCCATCTCCTTCGTGATCGTATCTGAAACGAGCCCAATTGCATGGGAGAGAACGACAGCTCGGTCTTGTTTGTTATCGAGTATGCAGTCTAGTAGCTTGGACAGCTTCCTAGAAGGGTTGGCAAAGAACTGGTCTTGATATGTCACATATTCCGCCTTGTCTGACAGGCTGGAGGATGTGAAGGAGAAAGTCAAGGAGTGATATGCGGCCGTCTCAAAGGATCTTCAAGGCCTTTTGGAGTCGTTCATCACGGGTCTGCCGTGTACTGTTGACATGTTCATCATCAGAGTCTATGGTGTTGATGGTCTGTGGGAGAGGAGTCTGTAGGATGCAGGAGAATGATGAACAAACGGCAGCCGCATACACGATAGGCTTATCTAGCGAGATAACTAGTTATCCTATGGGTCAATTCAGGCCAGACTATTTTACATAGATGAAAGGTCCAAAAACAGACAAAAAAGTCACGTTATCATATGAAGCCGCTCACCCCCTTTTGACCCTCACGAATTTTACCAGTCTGTCCATCGATGGCATGCTTCGCCTCAGCATTGTCTCTTTTGGACGTGACTGGTCACCAGTCTAGGTCGTTTCCCGGTGTTCGGTTCCTGTGCAAAATGATGTCCATAGTAGTAAATATGTTACATAATTTGATTCGCTATCTCCTTTTAAATCTTCGTTTGCCGGAGGTCAATATTTCAATGTTGCAATCACTGTTCTTTCCTTCTCTATCTTCCCTGAAATTAATATCATTACTTTTGTCGATGTCGCTGGCAAACAGCAATGAACTACAAAAGTTCATTGAAGTGCAACAAAAATTTGTACACTTATAACCTGGAATACATAATAATTTATAATGTAATAGTATGCTAAAGCATAATAATTATGATAGTTTCTGGAGCTTTCACTTTACAGCTTTTTTTCCCCCTGACGCGCAGCTCAAGTGCACAGGGTCACAGCCACTAGAAAGGCGCTCAGGCTCAATCCAGTATCAATTCTGATTGGCTTACTTAAAGACTACCCGTGCAGTCTGTGATATTGGGGGACCCAGGCCTACCCTTGACACTGCTCGGAGGAAATCCCTTTAAGGAGACTGTGTGTGAGGAGCCTTTGACATCAAGGGCTCATGGTAGTACTGTGGGAATCGACTTACACCACTATCCACTAAAACCCCCAAGTGGGTTTGATAGAGATTCAAATCTATGACTCAATAGAGCTGGGGGATGTGGCACCCACCTGGCAACATGTCCCCTTTACAGCTGTTTTAGTAAATGATGGCACTTGCATAGGAAAATTTTGTCAATTACAGCAACGTTACGGTAGAATTATGTAGTAGCTACTCCTTGGACTTCAACGACATGGTGTATCGAAAGGTCTCGTGTGACCTCAAACTGGCGGTAAACATGTTCACGGTTGGGGTTGAACATTGAACAAGTATGATCCTTATCTTATCACACAGTAGCTACTGTGGCACTCGTAATTGACATTTTTTCCCTGCGCAAGTGCCATTATTTACCAAAATGGCTGTAATCTATTGCGATAACAAAAGGATCATATTCCCCATCGCTGAACTTCTTCATGGTGACGTCCACTTTTCATCTCAGCATAACTTCTTCTTCTCGCAGCTCTTTTGAGGGATGTACTATAAACAACACATCTTCAAAATTCCTCAGCACTGGCAAGCAAACTGATTGCAAATCATGTGTTTGTGATAACACTACATAAGCATTAAATGGATTGAGTGAGAAGCTTGAAGTCTTTCCTAGTATGTCAACTATTGTTTTCTCTATTGTTTGACCTTGCACTTTGTAATCTGTAAAAGCATATGCTGCCAGTGGCGTGATTGGGAATTGCCGACACATTATGCATGTTTATGGTTTTGAGCCAATTGTGATTATTGGGCCTAAAGATAGTAGACCTGCCTGTAAACCGACCACTGGCAACGGTGGTCCTCTGTGGTGACTGAGCATTTTGATGATTACGAACAATGGTGGATAACTTGAATGTAACACAATGTTGTGCATTTCATTCCAGCATGATGGAACAATGTTCTGTTCAGCGGATCAAGTATTATGTCATGTATAACACCTTGCGAACCATTCAATAGGTTCAAGAGGACTGAGACATTTTTAGTGACCATGAGCTTCATTCCAATGGCAAGTTCACATTGAGTTGACAGATCACAGGCTGTATCTTCATTTGACATCTTTGCTATCACCAGTTGTTGTTTGGAAGACAGACTGCCTGTGAAAGTAGTCTTCCGCATTGACAATGAAACAGTATGTCTTGCTTTGTATGTAGTGCTTCATAATTGCTAGCCTGTTTCATTGTCTTTGCACACTATTTCGTGCCAGTGGTGTGATCAGCAGAGCATTGTTCCAAGGTCCACATGAGAAGTCTGGAATGTTACACTGATCATTTGTTAAAATGTGATCATGAAGAAATGATAGATCTTCCGCAGTACACTCTCCTTCTTGTGCTCGACAGTATTTATTCCAAGCCAAACTGGATCCATCAGCAAACTCATCCTTCTCTGTCCAGGCTGTCTAGGTCTGGTCAACCTGGGACAGTGCCCAGGACCCTCCAGAAAAGTACCTAACTGGCTTAGCAGCTCTGTTCACACATGCTCCAGATTTGACACAGAATAGCCTAGTCTAGAGATATTGGACAGAACTAGCACTGGTTTGCTGACTAGGAGACTGTGACAGACTAGCCCTAGCCTGTCAGCACTGTTAGTTCCAGGAGGTTGGTTAGTACCTAGAAGACTATGACAGACTCTAGCTTGTCGGCACTGCTACTAGTAGTATGAGCCTATCAGGGAAACAGGGAGGTGCAGATATATCCAGATAAAAATGGTAAGACTATTGTCAGCTTGACATATATATATCAGCCCTTGCCAAACTTTGTCAGTAATTGCACATGATTTACCAGCGAGATGTTGGTCTGAGAAGAAAGAGTCAGTGAATCTAGTAAGCAAGATTAAGCATTATCATTATCTTGAGGATAGCAGTATGATTTCAGGTTGAATACTATGGCGGTGTCTACACTGGCAGACATTTGACCAGTTTAGTCTTATTAGGGACAACGTCTCGATGGCCTGCCTGACAGTAATTTCATTCACTAATCATAACAGTATGTACAACTCAGGATGTCACCCCATCAACGGAGCGAAGACAGCCATTGCAGTGGAGGACGGTTAAGGATGCATGATCGGCTGCATCCAACTCCGATGGTCGTCAGTTGATTGCTGTAGAACATTCCTTCAGAGTTATCTTTCCTTCCAAACAAGAGTTTTCATTAATTCATTTGCAGTTTCAGACAAGGCGATAGCCTGCATATTCTGTAGAACAATCTCTCTGAGTTCCATCATCTTGTCATTTACTGAAGCCTCAGGATGTTAGCCTATCAATGGGTGATTAACCTCCAACAGGCAGAAGTGCAGCTCAGGATGGCGGTGCAAGTTCAATGCCAGAAGGGTGTGACGTGCAACATGCCTTGAAGAACTGCCAGTGAATGAGAAAGGGAAATACGCACGACGACATGGGGATGCCAGGGAGGTTGATGGTGCCATTGTCATTTTTATCGCCGCTGTCGTCGAGGCCGATAAAGTCCATGCAAAGAGGTATGGCAGGGTTCGAGAGGTGGAGGTAGATTGCAGGTGTGCTGGGGGTGGTGGAGACGATCACCTTTGAATAGAGAATGACGTAAGTTGGGCCCTTGTCGAAGATTCAGCTGAAGGCCGGGCATGCCATGATGAGTGGAGTGATGCATCAGCGGCTGTCTCTCAGACAACATCCGATGCTACGTGACTAGCTTGCTCTCTCACCCACTGCCATCATCTCCAGGCCACACACACCAGACATCTTTATCAGCCTCGTTAACTCTGTTGTGTGTTTTCTGTGGCCTTGACTTGGCTCGTTTGTAGAAATTACCCTCGCTTGTGGGTGTTATGATTTTAGTGCATATAGACTGCCACGAGCACTCTTGTTCGATAAGTAGAAGGTAATGATTGATGATCTCAGGCGAAAGTCAGTTAACCATGGATTGTCTCAACTACACGATGATCGCCACTGGTCAATGTTTTTTTTAGAAACAACACGAACTTACCCTTGGAAGGAAGAGCAAAAATACATGAATTGGAGTGCTTTGTGAACAAGCTGTGATATAGGAACAGGTGTTTGCTGACCATGTTCCTCTAAAGTTGGAAGGGACGACCATAGATGTGTCTCCGTATAACGTGTTTTAAAGTCCGGTTGTGGACCAAAAAAAAAACCAGCAACTGGACCGGACCGACACCGGTTGCAACCGGACTGCAGTTGCCAGTTGCGCACAATTTAAATTTTAGTCAGTCTGGTTGCCAAACTTTTGGAATTTCAAAAGACCAGTCCAAAACTGGTTGAAACCGGTTGCAACCGCGACCGGTCGCTTGCCCCTAGGGCTACCATATATAGGCCCATCTACCGTAATTTAGTTACTATTTTAGGAATTTAGTTGACATTTATACGATCTAATCAGTGGTTTGACCCAGAAATGGTCCGATCACAATTGCGTATGGGCCGATTGTCACGATCAATGGCTCGAATGATGCGGAATACACTCTACTAAATTCTGTACAGCCATCCCGAAGTATGGCTCGCCCTTGCACGCCTGCGATAAGGATCGCACGAATTGATCTTTGATGCGAAAATGACATCCAACACGGAATCAGTCATATCTCGGCCGCATCTCTGCCAATTAACATTATTATTGGCTCATATTAAAGGCACGAGCCCACGCCAACTCCAATAAAGCCACTGCTAAGCACGAAAGTCACATGCCCCTGAGCGCGAGACCGGTTTTGGTTGCAACTGGTTACAACTAGTCTTGCAACCAGGTGCAACCGTTCCGGACTGGTTGCCACCGGTCTCTGTCTCGGTTGCCAACATTTTGGAAGTGCTTTCAACCGGTTTCGGTCAGGTTGCCTCAATTTTTGGCAAAAAACCAGACCAGACCAGACTTTAAAACACTATCAGGACTGTGTTACTCCATGCCTTGTACGTGGCCAACGAGGCTTGATCACTTTAAGCGAAGCCGAGAAATTCAAAGACGGCATCTAGCAGGGGTTCAGTGTGTACATCGTCTTCGTGGTCGCCACAGAGAGCAGATTTTTCGCCCCCTGGAACATGTAGGTGATGTAGCATGCACCAAATCCCATCTACTTCCAGCTTGAGAGGACAACTGATTTGCTCAACCAACGATGTTATCCTCAGCATCCTGATGAGCATCCATAACAAGAACCATGATGACATAGTACATACTAAGGTCAAGTGGGAAAGTGGATTCCTCGACATCTGCCCCAGCAAACATTCAAGTTGACTCGGTGCCCGCAAAGGTCTCACATCCCATGTGATGACAGTTGTAAAATCTATCCTGCATGATCAACATGCTCCATGAGGGTCCGGGGTGAGGCTTTTCAGTAGAGAATCACTTTCACGAGCGATTTTAGTGTGACGAAGAATTGCCCGCTTGCAGCTATCAGCGTCATCCTGAGGTTCGTACTTGGCTTTGAATGTCCGTCGCCATGCCGGTCAAGATGGGCAATGGACCAATCTCAATAAAATGTTTGGAGTGGTAAAGCGTGAACAGCAGATCTTGTGGTTCAATCCAACGGACTGGTGACGTGAATTGGTAGGTTGGACAGCAGCTTCACAAAGGTTGTATATGCCAACTTTTGCCATGTTTGGGTGATGCCCAACTTTCCTAAATCAAGGTGAAGATGTTGGATCGTAAATCAGCTGCGCATACTCCTTGGTGACAGCAAATGGTTCAGCAACCAAGCTTGAGATGTATTTTCCCACCAACATATTGGGATTGAGCCCCAGTGAGAACTCGCTCTCAGGCTGTTTGGGTATGTTCAGGTAAAGAAGTTGTACACTTCTCTGGGGTGCAGTGAGGGCAACCAAATATGAATCAAGTGGAGAATACTCACTTGAGGTTGAGGAGCGGAGGGCGATAGCAAGTGCTGGAGGAACTAACACATAGTGGGAGTGTGAAAGTGCCTTATTTATTATAGAGGTAGGTGACTCTATATATGCAGTACAAGTGTTTGTACGTAGTATTGTGGTATGGAATGTTCTTATTGATAAACCTAGCCAGAGAACGGCTCAGCGGGACCACGAGAGATGGAAGAAACACTGTATTTACCTAGCCAGAGAATGGCTAGGCACGGTGTATGTAAGTACATGAGTGTATGCGTGACAAGAGTCCGTACCTCAGCGGGACCACAAGAGGTGGAAGAAACACTGAGGAAAGAAGGACACGACAGATCTAAAATCTAATAAAGGATCTGGAAGTGTTATGTAATCCAGAAGGAGCAAAGTGCAAAGAATGTGATCGAACATCAACACGCCCCCTTACTGAGCGACCAGTCCAAGAAAAGAACGAAGACGCTCGAAAGTGACTCGTGGAAGAGGTTTGGTGAGGATGTCAGAAATATTAAGATGAGACGGGACCCAAAGAAGAGTAAAAAAGCTGCCATCAACGTGCTCGCGAATAAAGTGATAACATATGTCAATATGTTTTGTGCGTTGGTGGAAACGAGCAGCGGTAGAAAGGGAAATGGCCCCAGAATTGTCCAGATAAACAGGAACCGGAGAAATAAAAGCTAAGTTTAGTTCAGAAAGAAGGGAACGTAGCCATAGGCCTTCTTGGACAACGTGGGTAGCTGCCATGTACTCGGCCTCCATGGATGATAATGCCACTGTCGTTTGCTTCTTCGACACATGGGAGATGAGTCCGCCAGTGTAGAACCAAGTGTAGCCGGTCATGGAGCGGTGACCCAGCTCTCCAGCCCAGCTTGCATCCACGTAACCGTGTAAGTTGGTGGCACCATCAGCGTTGCGAGTGTATTTGTATTGCAGACGAAGATTCACAGTTCCGGCAAGATAGCGAAGTACTCGTTTTGCTGCAGCAAAGTGGCAGGGATCGGGATTTGCATTGTGTTGGGCTAGGGCATTGACAATGTATGAAATGTCAGCGCGAGTGTTTATAGAGATGTATATTAGCTCGCCGACAATCTTCAGATAGGCAGAGCAAAGATTCAGAACATCGTCGGGGAGGGGTGAGTCTGGATTTCCTAGTGGGAATTTGGGATCGGCCGGAAGACGAATCGGGTTACAGTCCGATAGACCGTACTCGCCGAGCAAGAAAGTGATGTATTCCGATTGGTGCATCCAGATTTTACCTTGGTCCTGACCCGAGGTATTTGCTGATGGGCCCTAGATCAGAGATGCCGAAGCGTTCCGCAATCCTCTTTTTGACCATGTTGAGGAAAGGGCGAGAGTTCGAGATTGCCATTCCATCATCAATGTGCCAACCTATCAGACAGCGCACATTCAGAGAGCCAGTAGGACATGAGTACCGTAGAAAAAGAACAGAGCATGGTCAGAGTTGGTGCGAACGAAGCCTAGTTCAGCCATAATCGCCCGAACTTGCTTGTACCACTCCAGTGCGGACTGTTTGAGGCCGTATATGCTGCGGAACATAGTAAGCCAGGCCAGGCGACACCAATCTCCTGTTTCGAATCCTTTCGGCTGATGCATGTAGATGTCTTCCCATAGTATCCCCCAAAGAAATGCACGCTTGGCATCGAAGACATTGATCTCCCAGTCGTTATTGCAGGCCAGGGCAATGAGCAGGCGGACTGAAGCAGGTTTGATGACCAGCACAAATGTATCCCCGTAGTCCATGCCAGGTACCTGGGAGAAACCCTGAGCTACAAGTTTGGCCTTATAGATGGAGCCACCCTTAAGGTCTTCTTTGAACTCGAGTACCCATCGGCATCCAATTGCTTTCCGACCAGGAGGTAGTTCCGCCAGGGTGTAAACTCCCATTTCCTCGATTGTCTGAAGTTCCTTACGCATTGCCGCTAACCATACTAGGTCTTTGTTGGGGCGCTGTACAGCCTCATCATATGTGGCCAGTGGAATTTTCAGATTGTAGTCTGGGTCGGTTGGATTGCGACGACAGTCACTGTGAATGGTGATATGAGCTTGTTCCTCGATCACAACATTAGCCACAATGTCGGGGATATCAGGGTTCACCTCAATTGGGGCCAGATCAACTACGGCCTCCAGAATGGGTGTGGGAACTTGGGCTTTCCTGAGACGGCTCTGATGCCCCCTTGGTCTTATCCACAACCGAATCGGCGATACGCGCGGCACATCGTTCCTGTAAGGAGTGTAATCGTGCCTGAGTCGCGGCAAGGGTTGCTGCCCAGGCAACACCTTTCTTCGTGAGCATGCGGGTCTGAGTGCCAGGATCGACGAAGTGTTGGTGGGGGTAATGGTTCGGAAGAAGTCGTCGTAACAGGACTAGGAGCAGTGGCGATGGACAAGACCATAGTAGAAGGCTCGGTGGTGTCTTCTTCGTCAGAAGAGTCCTCGTCGTGATGCAGCTCATCAAACTCGACATCATGAGCAACGAAGAAGGCTCTGGTGGTAGTGTCACGTAAACAGTAGCCCTTCACGCCCTCGGGATAGCCCAGAAAAGTGGCTTGGCGAGCATGTGGACCGAGCTTGACCTGTAATTCAGTTGGGATTCGGGTCCAACAGCGAGAACCGAAGACTCGGAGGTGTGAAAGGTCAGGCTTACGTCCATGAACCATCTCATAGGGTGTAACTCCGGGGGGTAGGGAAACAGACTCCATCCTGTTCCAGAGGTAGGTGGCCGTGAGAACTGCTTCTCCCCAGAGATTCGGGGGGAGCCATGCATGGTGGAGCATTGCGAGTGCCCTACCCTGAAGGGTCCTGATGGCGCGTTCGGCTTTTCCGTTCTGCTGATGAGCGTAGAGGACTGCCAGCTGACGCTGTATACCCGCAGCTTGCAAAGCAGTTGTGAAGATGGAGCTGACAAATTCTCCACCGTTATCGAAACAGAAGATCTTTCAAGTTACTACTTTGCGATCCGAGTGATTTTCCCATAGCGCTTTGACAATGTTCCAAGCCTCCAGTGCCTGATCCTTGGAAGCCAAGAGTTGGACATTCACGAGGTGTGTATGATCATCAAGGAAAACAATAAAGTAGAGTTTTCCATGGAGGGTTCGGACTGGGAACGGTCCACATAGATCAGAGTGAATCAGGTCCAGCATGTGTTCGGTGCAAGGAGACTGGGATGGTGGGTGAGGCGCTCTGGGGAATTTCGCCGTGATGTAGGGAACACATTTGCTTAAGGGTGTGTTGATCTCCACTTTAACGCCAGTCGCTGCCATAGGGAATCGTTTGACTGATGCGCCACCTGGATGATCAAGACGAGCATGCCAGGTATCCCAGGACAGTGGTCGTTTCACCAAGGCACTGAGTTCAACAAGGGTGGAAGGCTGCTTGGTCATAGACAGGACAATAACTCGTTAGGGTGAATGAACCTGGTGTTGAGGTAACATAGATTGCCCGAGATGGGGACATCGCCAAGTTGTTCACCCTTGTAGGAGAGTTGACATACCGGGCCCGAGGGGGAGTTTGAGCCTTTAAAGTTGCAGTCCCAGCCTTTTTGGAGCATACGGCCCACAGAGAGAAGGTTTAACATGGCTCTAGGCGCATGTAGGCAGTCTCGAAGAACCAGACGACGGATCACTCCTTCTAGGGAAACATCTACTATGCATGTTCCCCGACCAGTGGTCATGAGCTTTCCCTGATTTGCAGTTTTAACTGGAGGTCGGTCTTCTTGGCAAAAGTTTAGGAAATAACCACGGTCTTTGATCAACTGCGAGGTGGTGCCCAAGTCTAGGATGGTGGTGAAGGAGTGTGGGGAAGCCAGGCAGAAAAGATCATCAACGTTGGATAAGACATTGCAAGACAACTCGCGTTGGTGTGAGGAAGCAGGTGTGGTTGGGACAGAGGTGGGCGTACTGCCTGTATCCGTCAAAGTTGCAAGTGCGGCTGTTTCTCCGTTGTTGGTTTTCTGACC
>JBBPOM010000428.1:0-26963 GCA_038091455.1 Leccinum uliginosum
GGTCGACACCGAGAGCCCGTTTCCTCAATAATTCGGCGGCAGCGCACGCGACCGCCATGACCGGACCCTTGTCGTCTGTAACACCACGGCCATACAGGTATCCATTTCGTCCAGTAACAGTGAACGGGTCAGAGTCCCAGCCCTCAAGAGGAGCTGAGATGACGTCGTAATGGCTGAAAAGACTTTAGAGCAAGCAAAAAGGAAGAGTGAATTGCTGGTCTACCCATAAAATAGTATCCGAGGCTTTGGATGTTTGCCTTGGGTTCCGTGGAAAATGGACAACACCAGTGGACTTCCGTTTTCTTCAGTTGGTAACTGTTCAAAGTCAGAAATCGATTGCGACTTACTGTACACAAGAGCCTTACCAGCGTGGACTCGGCGCCCAGTTGATGCAGACATTTTTTCAGCCAAGTAGCTGCCTGACGGCAATCTTCATGATGCAAAGGATCGGAGCTGACGCTCGGGATAGAAACAAAGGTTGACAGTGCGTAAGTCATGATGTCTGCATAACTTTAAGTAATATGGAGTTCAAATCGTAGGCCGCGCGTACCATGACCATCGTCTTCAGTTGCAGGGAGACTGCTCTGCGAAAATGGGACAAGGGTTGATGACAAGTCAATGTCCCAAATCTGGTAGAATGTGAGCTACGATTGGTAAACGAAGAGATGGATATTTCACCTTTACAACTCCGTCGTTAGCACCGGATACTAGTACGAATCCATTTCCCTGCGTCGAACGGGTAACGATCGATGAAAGGACGATCCCATCGTGTGCCCTCCACGACGCGGTGCAATTATATGTGGGCGACCACCGCTTGTATCCACAAAGTTCAATGCATCTGGATGCTCTAATGGCGTTGAAGACCAACCTGGATTTGCCCATTCGACGAACAAGTATAAAGCTCGGAATGCATCATCGACAGTGATAATATGTCGTGGTTCTGGATGCATGATGAATGTTTGCATGAACATGTGCAAAGGTCGTTTGGACCGACCTCCTGAATTATCATACTCCGAACAAGCGTCTTAGTCTCCAGATCGAAGACCTGAACGTATCCTTCTTGACAACCGGCAAAGATGGTATCGCCCGAAACCGCAAGGGACAAGACAGCGCCATGATTACATTCAAACGTGTGCTTCAGCACTGGACCATCAGAAGTGCACGTCCATATCTGGCGGGAGGTCAGTATGGTCATTCCCGAATCATATATGACCGACCTTGACTGTCTCGTCGCCACTACCTGTCAACAGGTGATAGGTTGCCTCAGGTTGTACGGCAATGTCATCAGAACCTGTTCTCTGAGATGGCATCATCGCCATACAATATACATATCCAAAGTGTGCGGAATCAATGACGTTTGAAGCAGGAATTTCAATCACGTCCTTGCAGCAAGGACTTGCAATCAAGGGAGGTGAGAAGCTGAGGTTGTTCGCCAGGAGATCGGCGGGCTTGTGAGTATATTGAGGGTAACTATCAAAGAATTTGTGCACTTTGCGAGTTGGGGTGGATCCACCAGATTGATCCCTGGTTGTTCGACCTACAGTTCGCTGACCGAAGTCAAACCATTGTAGCGAAGTGTTCTGGCAGCCGAGATAGATAGTCCGCAGGATAGGACTCCAAGCAAGAGAAAAGAGGTCGCCAGCCCCGTTCTCTAGATAGGGGTTAAGGACATATATCGCAGCGAACGTCTCTGTGGACCATATCTAATCTGGTCTGCTTGAGAACGATCGCGATGGAACAACAACACACACCCTAACAGTACTATCGCCTGTGATACATCAGAAACATGATATCGAACAAGCGGGAAATGCCTACCCGAAGCGCTGAACAACCATCGTTTCTGTCCTGCAAGTTCTAAAGCGAGTATGCTTCCCGTATGGCCACGGAGACTGGTTTCGAGTGTGTACGATTGCTTGTCCCAAACCTACTGAAATTGGGGAAGTGGTAAACGAAACAAGCAGAGAACTGACCGATATATCTTGACACTGGCCACCGACGAAGATGTGCTGGGCATCTGCTATCAGACTGAGGACGGACTTGTTTTCATCACTCAAAGAATGCAACATTCGCGGAGACGAGAGCGAAGGTGCAGGTTTGCTCACGGAGGCTTCGGAGCAGGACAGGATCAATATTATTCGGATGATCACGGATGAATAATTGACGTACGCGAAGGCACTTTTACGTTCATCTCTCCTGCAGGGCGGTTGCGTGAAGAGCCAGATTCGATGGCCCGTGACACTTTTTTTGGAGGCTCCGTTTGTATCCGCGTTGAAACGAAAGACAAGGAGGTCATGGAGGTGTGATGAAAGAAGCCGTCACAAGTTCAGCACCGACCGCCACTTGGTCAGCGACTCGAATGGCGTCAAAGAAGGCAAGATTGGCGAAAGAAAAGGTGAGCGACAGAATACCCCCTACGACTTAGTTACACGGCTTGGCTGGCAGGGAAATGCAGCGTTCAAGGCTGCCGACTATCCGAGCGCCGTTGGCCACTACACCGAAGCCATCCTTGCCGACAGTTCTGACCATACGTTCTTCCTCAATCGCGCGGCTGCGTATCTCAAACTAGGCAAGTACGTCCATCGCAAATCCATCCCAAAACTGCTCGACGCGGCTGACCACTTGCTCGGCAGATCCGAGGATGCGGAGAGGGACTGCGTCAAGGTTTTGCAGCTGAACCCCAATAATGTCAAAGCACTCTTCAGAAGGAGTCAAGCGCGGAGAGCTCTTGAAAACCTGGATGGCGCGCAGGCTGGTATGAAACGATGCCAAGTCAAGTCTGACGGTCGCTGACGCACTATAGACCTGGACAAAGCCCTAGCTCTAGAGCCCACGAACGAATCGGTCAAGAATGAGAAACTTGAGCTCGGAAAGCTGTTACAACAAAGAAAACTTAAACAAGGACCAAAGCACACCGTAGGTTTCCACCCCTGACAGATTCGGAGCTGGATTTTCATTTTCAAGGTTTACAGATTGTTGAAAAGAGCACCACTCCAAAACGACGTCGAGTTCCTATTGAGATAGTTGAGGCCGACGCACGCCCATCCTATGAGACGCAAACCCCCAAGGCTTCTCGGGGAAAAGATACGGATCTGCTTCAGCCAGTCTCATCGCGGCCATTGAGGCAGGAAGGCGGATCCACTACGACACCAGTTCCTGCATCCAAACCACAGACGTTCGAGGATGCCAAACAGGCGCGCAAAGAGTCCAAGCCAGTGAGAGTATCAGGTGGGATATTCCGCCCTGCAGGAAACCACACCATCGTCAGCAGGACACCGCGTGAGGGCATGTCTTTGACGCGAGAATCTACGCCACGACCCGCCCCAAGCACACCCCCTGAAAAGCTCCCGACAACCCTATTCCAGTTCACCAAGACGTGGGAGTCCCTGGAGTTGGACAGAGACAAATGGAACCTAATTCGTGTAAGGTACTGTATGGGAAATGTGCTGCGCGAAACTAAGCATTTCGATACAGACGATTCCTTCGTCGTCCATCCCAGCACTGTTTCAAGTCTCGCTGGAACCCGAGCTGCTTAAATCCATATTGCACACGTTTGAGGCGGTGCTCGAGCAGGACATGGCTCCAGACACGAGAGATGTCATACGAAGTTACTTGACAGCCTTTACCAAGGTTCAAAGATTTGGGACGGTGATGATGTTTATGGACCGAAAGGAGAGGCAGCTACTCGAGAAGTTGGTACGGTAGTGTGTCTTCGGGATGGGTAATACTTTGGCCTGATTCTGTATTCTCATGTTGTCATTCTACATACTAGTTGATTACTAATCGCTTTATATGTGCTCGCGATCAACGTTGTTTTCTAGGCTTGTCCGATGCGACGCGTCAACAGAAACAAGTCACACAAGGTCGGTCCATAATTTTGCACGTCTTCAACGCGTAGAACGACTCTCGCGCAGGTTCCCAATGTCAAACTTAGACCACCACCACCCACCACCCGCGTGCTCGACGCGTCCGAGTCTTACGACCATTTCTCAGACTCTTCCGACGCGCCTCCAAACGCGAGCATGGTTGACCTTTGTCCGAGACCCTTCAGAGGCGTCACCATCTGTGCGACGGGAACAATGGACAAGGTCTGTCTCTCCATCCGGACTCGGTACCTCGCCTCACGGCTTCCTCAGCCAACCTTGTTTAAATTGGCATTTGAGCTCGGTGCAGGCTCCACTAGCGACTTCACCGACCGCGTCACACATCTGATCGCCGACTCGCACGGGGGTGCCAAGTACTTGGTGCGTCTCCTCGATCCACAAGTCTTCCTCGCCGCTCACCTTTGCAGTGTGCCCTCGAGCGCAAGATACCCATCATGACTCCAGACTGGATTACAGAGGCACACACCATTTGGTTACGTGGTGACGACGTAGACGTGGAGCAAGTGCGAGGTTTCCCTTCCGTCGGTCCCCTCGGGCTCACCCACCGCCACAGGGCATAGCCAAGTATCGATTGCCCATATTCTCAGGCGTCGTATTATCCCTCTCTGGCATCGAAGACGTCCAACGACGCACCGAGATACATCGTCTATTGACAGATCATCGGGGAACCTACCTCAAAAACCTTGAGCGGCCTGTCAGGGTCACCCATCTTCTGTGCTCGGGCGACACAGAAACCGACAAGATGAAGTATGCCGAAAAGTTCAATAAGCGCAAAGAGGCACACATTCATCTTGTTTGGGAGGAGTGGTTCTGGGATTGTCTCGAATTTGGCGGTAGGCCATGTCTCCGTTTTCATGTGACCCCCACCCTGATACCTCTTAAAAGGTAGGTTCGACGAAAGAAAGTATCAAGTGAATCGACCCAGACCAGAACGAAAATCCCTGCAAGACAGTGGGTAACTGTTCCTCCTAGTCCTTCGTGATCATTGAATACGTACCATTATCTAGATCCTCCTCCTTCGCTTCCTGCTCGAAGCTCAGCCCCAGGGTCCCACACGAATCCAGATGTGCCAGTAGATGGTGTTGATCATCTAAAGCGATCAAAGGTTGTTGTCCCTGCTGGCAGCTTCTCTGTCATAAATCACCTCCAAATCGACGCCGAGGAAGAGGAAATGGCTGTCATCGACAAACCAGTTCCCTCTGTGACTCTGCAACTTTGGCAAAGTCTTCTCAAACCTCGAGGATTTGAACTTACTGGCGGGAAGCTCGTCCGCAGTCCTTCCAAGTCGCAGGTTACGCAGTCGCCGCCTTCGACGCCGACACGACCTCGGCCGAACGTAACTAATCGTACCGGAATTGGGGTCCAACTTGGCAAAGAATGGGAGAAAGAGAGTGTCATATCGTCATTTAGACGAGCAAACTCATTTGCACCCGTTCTTGTAAGAGAGAGTGCAGCTCGGCAGCCGTTTCGGCGGAACACGACTTGTCCGCTGGTTTGCCCCGGTGAAGCAGAAGGCAGGGATCCCTCTGATCTGGTTCAACGAGGACATGCACCCGTTCCGAGTCTCTTCTGTGGGTACAGTTTTCGTCTTCTTGGTGAGGCGCGTTGTCCGAACGTCCGACTCGCAATTGAAAACGGTGGTGGTGTCGTGACCGACGATGATACTGGAGAATCGAGTTTTGTCATTGTGAGATTGATAAGGTGTGTTCTCAGCCCAGATGTTCGCCGTTCCTTGATTCAAATGTTTCCACTAATCATCCTGGGGATTTCCTACCCTAGTGGAAGCAAACTCTATCGCGACGAAATCGACGACTGCATACGGGCCAAGTACAGAACGGAATGCTGGTTGGAACATTCCGTATTCCACGAGCGAATATGTGGACCAGACGAAAATGTATCCTTCACCCCACTTAGGATCGCGACCCCGGTGCCCGGTATGTCGCCGTCAAATGCACTTCATTCTTTGATTGATCATTGATTTTGCGCATGGGCATAGGTTCAGAAAAGATTAAACTGAGCTTATCTAGTCTAGATCAGTCCGAGCTGTGTTGGATTCGACGTCTCGTTAGGGCAGTCGGTTCGTTCTTCCCTCGTTTTCTCCATACCTAATGGTCACCATCACGCTCGTACCCAGGGATAACTCTTGAGCCGACATTCTCTCGCCGTTCGACGCATCTTCTTTGCCCCGATGGGACAGGTACCAAGTTTAATAAGGCGTTGGAGTGGCGCATCCCGGTCATTTCCTTGGCATGGTTGAAAGACATTGCTAAGACGGGGACGGTTCCGTCTGTGGATGAATACCTTGTGGGAGGATCTCATGTGGGATTGACTGTCGGTGAAGATGTTTTCGGGTACGCTCAGCAGCTAGATCCAGTTCCAACCGTAAGGAGAGACAAGGGAAAGGGCAGGGAGAAAGGTGTGGATTATCAGATGGTGGATATCACAGACGGTAACATAATTCATGTCAACCTCTCCTTGCTTTACTATGCTTATCCCCACCAAGATCCTGTGTCCGACCAACCCATGTTCGTCAAGAACGCAGGTCTTCTCCGAGATACCGCACCTCGAGAACCGGATGCAGTGCACCATGATAAGATGTTAGAGCCAATGTGTTCCCCACTCGATGGACTGTTCGGGAAACCGATATTTCTAACCCACGAGTCGGATCCACCAGAAGAAGCTGATGCTCACGGAAACCCTCCTGCGACCTCTCGGTCCTCTCCTTCCCCAGTCCCACCTCCTTTGAGCAGCTCTCCATCCCCCGCCGAGTTTGAGTTGCCTCCTTACAAACCTACCCCTCCTAGTTCTGTTCTCTTAGTACCTGCGCCGTTCACTCCCTCGTGCCAACCTCGGCGCTCGATTCAGGACACCAAAATTGATGCTCCGGCCCAGCTTTCGGCGGCGGAAGCCCAAGTCCGAATTCCATCCTCGACGTCACCCTCGCCGATGAAACTCCTCCCTTCGAGTTCGATACCCAACGCATTCGCCTCGTCCTCGCCTGCACGTCTTCCGGACCCGAACGCCATCACGAGAGCACTCCACGAGAGCCTAACGTCGCTACTCGGGAAGCGGCCCCTCGCGGAGGAAGACGAGACTATGGAAGACGTTGCCGCGGCGGGCGGCGGGAAGAAGGGGAAGCGAATCCGACCTGGCTGTAAAGTACGTGTACTTGGCTGCTCGACATTTTGTTCGTGCTCACGCTTTTATTTGTGTATTGCAGATGTCATCACGGCAAGTGTCTCACGAGAACGTCGTATCTCCCCCTCGTCCTGTTGTTCCTCCACCGGTCCCTCTGGGAGACGTCGACATGAGCCTGTTAGATGGGTTGGGAATCTGTGGGCTGAGATCGACAGAGGAAAGCCTGAGAGTGACATATGAAGATCCGGGACAGGCTGAAGAGAGGCGGCGATTGTTGAAAATGTTGGGGGAGGATGCTGGAGAGAGTGGAGTGAGCGCCGCTGGGGCTGGCGATGTAAGTAGAAGCCGACGGTCTAAACGTACAAAGGCAAATGTTCCTGGATTTTAGGTGAGAAGCATGGTGTAGAACGGTATGTTGGATATGCAGTACATTTATGTTTGGATGACCACAGGCCTCTACGCGGGCAATTTCCATCCATCTCGTGTCTGACTCAGTCATGAACGGGGCAACCATTTAACTTCGCGTTTCCTACTTGACATTTGCTAACTTCAACTTACATTTGCTAGTAATCCAAGAGGTTGACCAGACCAGAAGTAGAATCCTTCACCTCCACGGATCAAATAATACCTTTCCGCATCTTCCCTTGTCAAAATCGTCGTACGTCTGCACCGCGACATCAAACCCAACCACTCTATCCACCAAGCTCACCTCACCTCCGACATCACCAAATATGTCCTGCCTTCGGAGTAGCAAGTCGAGCGCCATGGGGAACATTGCCCGCACTGGGCATCGCCCAAAATCAAGCGACACGTTCTTTCCGTACAGCTCTTGACCAGTGTAAGGCACTGGCTTCTCTCCGTGTACTCCCACAGATGTGATGCACCCGAATGGTCTCACTAACTCGTACGCGAGTGACAGCGCACTCGTGTTTCCAACGACCTGTATCACAAATATCAAGCATAAAGACGTTGATACAGAAGATACCGCGCGTACCTCCAAAACAAAATTGCATCCAATGCCCTCTGTCCATGTCGTCACGATGTTCTTGCTCGCTGCGATATCTGACACTTCCAGATGGCCAATTCGCTCCTTGCCATATGCCTGCGAGACCTTGGCATAAATGGATTCCACTTTCTTGCGTCGCATCTCCGTCGGGTCGACTGCGACAATCCGAAACTCGGTGTCCCTTGCATAAAGCATGTCTAGCAATGCGATGAGCGCGCACTGTCCCCGTTTAAGTAATGATAAATCAACAACTGTGCTAGATCCTGTGAGCCATTTGTTGACTCACCACCCCCACCGGTCCAAGACCAACGACAGCAATCGTCAACGCCTTGTCTTCTGGCTTCAACGAGACAGGAAGATCACTCTCCAGTGCAGCAGCTCCAGCACTTTGAGGGTACGGCCTCGACGTTAACATCGGCTGCATCTTTGGATGGTTCAATGCCTGAAAGGCTGCAAATACGCCAGTTGGTAAGATATCGCATAGCAAGAGCAACGACGAGTCGGCAAGTTTGCCGATCGTCTGTTTAGTCTCTTGGTCGGGACGCGCAGAGATGGACGAAATTTCGGCGAGATTGTAGAGTGTACCACCCGCGCGCGGAACGCGAACATACTGGGCTTGTCCACCGGGAGTAGAAGGTATTCCGAAGAGTCGGCTTTCGACACATCTGCAAGTGAATCCAACGCGGCAGTAACTAATGCAAGGATGCATTCGAAAGGAAACATAAACATATCAAGTTCGAAAACGCACTGGCATTCTCCACATGACACGGTGAACGGCGAGACAACTTTATCTCCGACTATAAGAGTAGAGTATAGACGTGGCCGACCTGTCGCCTCCGAGTCTGGTCGAAAGTTTGCACCGAGTGCGACCACTTCTCCGATAAATTCGTGTCCACAGACAGTGCTGATCGATACCGTTCTTGTCACAATTCCTGGATCTTTGATAGATAACGTACGGTTCTGTTATTCCCCCATGACCACGGTAGATATGCAGATCGCTGCCACACAGCCCTGCAAGCTAGAGTTCACGAGTCTGAGGAAAGGAAGACAACGTGCTGAGAGGGTATTGCCAGTGTGTACGTGCCTTAACTTTGACTATTGCATCGTCTGGATGTTCTATTCTGTAGGACTACTATCAGTACCCTGATTACCGTCGGCGGATGTCCTAGAAGCGGCACTCGCATTATGGATGAGACGTCTACTCACTTTGGAATAGGGACTTCCTCGACACGAATATCGTACGCGGGAGGGTACCAAAGTATCGCTGATTGCATTGTGTGTGTGTGGCTCGAACGAAGCAGATCTCGGATGATGCAGATAACAAGTATGGATAATCGGAAATTCGGAATAATTTATGTTAAATCAAACCGGCCGCGGGGATGTGCGGCAAAGCACGGCTGGGGTGCCTGTCCCGGCACAAGGAAAGGTCAGGCGGGAGGCGTGCGGGTCCAGTCTCGACGTAGGGACACAGGAACGGCTGAGATCGACGAGAAATAACTCGCAGCAGGCGCGCGAGAGCGCGCAGACGCAGAAAAATCGAATTGTCTTTCACGCTGGACGGTGAACGTTTGAACAGCGTGTGGCGGGGTTCGGGCTGTTGCCGTGCGTCGTGCGCGTTGCCGAACCATTGGTTCCGAGTGTCCCTGGCCCCGCGCGAGCGCCCGGAGAAAATTTAAGCGGCCCGCCGCTCCAGCCAATCAGAGACTAAATTTAAGCTGGATTTAACTAAATTCTTCGGCTCACTTCACTTTACACGCTTTACTGCTACTGTACGCCCACTTTACACTCACTTTACTCCACTTTCGCAGCACTTTCTCGAACTAAGTATTAGTGGGCAAGGACCTCATTCAGAGACTTTTTTTTCGCTCCAACTCTGTCCCTGTCAGATACATTCAGGCGTTCTGCATCGCACTCAACATGTTTGCCGTCATCTGCAAGTCAATCTTTTAAACGACGCCGCCGTCGAACGCCGCCCACCATACCCACAGATTTCTTCCCCATCTAGTACTTTCAAGCCTGCAAAGGCGTTTCGCCCGTCGTATCCGGGATCTACACTCTCGGCCTTTGTGCATTCGCGCCAGCGGCCATCCTCGTCGGTCTATCGGTGAAAGCGACAGGTCGGTACAGGGCCACGAACCCTCACACTTGATC
Organism: Leccinum uliginosum; assembly: GCA_038091455.1. Classification (NCBI taxonomy): domain Eukaryota; kingdom Fungi; phylum Basidiomycota; class Agaricomycetes; order Boletales; family Boletaceae; genus Leccinum; species Leccinum uliginosum. The sequence goes on from JBBPOM010000428.1 coordinate 10,177, forward strand.
GCGTTGCTGATCGCCAGCGGCCAACTACAGCTTACTTCACGCGTTGACCATCCTTTGGATCCTCCGAGTCATTGTACAAAACTCGACTGTCAACAAAATAAACACACGAAGCGTCGGCATCGCCTTCAGTCCTACACCGGGTATACCTGCGGGCGTCTTCAGCCTGATGTTTGAAGAATTTAACCAGGTCTTCAACGGTGCCAGTGCCATTGCTGCCTAGAACATGGGCGAGGGTGAAGCAGACAAGGACGACAAACTCAGTGGGCGAAACAGTCGACAATACTCGGATGCAGTTAAGCTGACTGTTGTATGGAGTGTCTTCGCCGGCAAAGAGGTTGAGTACAGTGCCATTGGTAGATGCGCAAGCTCATCTTGGTGTGCACAAGTCACATTTGAAGTTGGGATTACTTAGTAGAAGGTCACGGTCTAGTCTACGACACAATGAAATAATATTACAGCGCTTGGCGAAACAGATGTCAATCACACGTTGCTCGTATGTAGTACTACATATGTATCCAGCTTGTATAACCTGAGCATGTTTATCGAGCAAGCTGTGCGAATCCAACTCGTGGTGATCGGCTGTCGAAATCAAACACGGTATAGAACTGCTCGAGGAAGATGGTTCCGATCGACCAGAAATCTAAAAGTCGGATTCACTGATGAGCATGGGAAGAGGACATGCTGAATAGAAGAATCTCACTGGTATTGGTATTAACAGTCACGATTCCGGTCTTGCAACTGCGCGACCTATACACAGCCCGTCCCAGGTTGAGGACGTCGGGAGAGAGCGTAAACGGCCTCCCACCAATGGTAAAAGTCACGGTGGGAAAGCCCTTGCATGGGTCTACAGGGAGTCCACAAAAAATAATACCAAACTCGATCGAAACTCACAGACGTAGTAGAAATCATGATGATCCCCCTCATATATCCCACCGCCACCCGCAGTGTGCAGCTGATAAACATCCTGCTCAAGACCAATGATGTAGTTGGAACCAGTGTCGACGATGGCGAGTACATTTCTCAGAATTATCTTGTCATTAACTCGAATGTCATCTATCATCAGCTGCCAGAGAACCTGAAAGGGAAAGCTGAGGATGCATCTATTATCGCCTGACATTTGCGCTCACCGGATGTGTTACAGGAGTATAGACGAGGGTGTCCTGAACATAAAGCGCTCTGTTCATGCCACCGATGTACAGCTCGCCTCCAAATTTGGTGAGGTTGAGTGAAAACACTGGTTGAGACAGCTTTCTTTCATTGAAGAGCGTGTGAAACAGAGGGCTCTGGCCGGAAAATATTGACGCAGACGGGAAAGCCAATCCTAATACACCATCTGGACCAAACTGAGTTGCTTCCATACTTGGAGAGTATATTGTTGCAGCACCGATGGTCTGACTGTCTGCCTATTCATCAGTCTGAAGTGATGTTCGTAAACAGTAGTAAAAAACTTACGGTAAAACCAGCAATCGTTACATTGTTCAAGTATTGTTTACCACTGGCAAATCTACCATCTGCAAATAGTACCTCAAAATCTATCTCGGTGTTCTGGGACGATGTGGGATCCCAAACGGAGGAGTGACTTCTGACGTTTGGATCACCGGATGAGGCTGCAACAAAGAGATCGCTGGGTCGAATAAGACGAGAGAGTGGGATGGTACTGACGGAAAACACTTACCTAAAACCGGTGTTGAGGTGGACTGAGGTGGCAACTAGAGTGAGTGGGTGTCACGAATGCACAGAAGACTTACCGGTGAAGGGCATGGGAGGAGTGCCGATATGAATGGTCGCATACCATACTCCGTCCGTAAATTTTGACAAACCAAGGCCAGCTCCAACCCCGTCCCGTTGCAAAGCAGAAGAATGCGGCGTTCCCGTGTTATCTTCGGAATCATCCATGCCACTTGGGTCACGCATGATCTTGCTAAAGACGTGTGAGCAAAAACGATGCCCGAGAACATTACAGGTCGATTTACGTGTTGTGTGATGTAGCATAAAATTCGCGGGCGTCGGTATCAGTGCGTTTCGTGAGTGGTATGGCTATACCATTACTTTCCTCCCCAGGATCAGGTCTTTGGGCGGCCAGAACGTGGACAGCCACTGTGACGGCGATGGTTGTGATCACCTTGAGGAGCATTGAGTACTAGCAGATATGGAGCAGAGTTATCAACAATTACTCGCGCCTAACTTATATAGATGACGGGATAAATGACGTCTAGGAACTAACCGGATAACAATTAAAGTGATGAACAGTACATTCGGATCGTCCGAGTCAAAACAGGTATTGGTGTAGTTTTGACACCATTCATTTTGGTGTTGGGCCCTCAGTTAGTTGATCACCAAAACGCATCGGGTTGTCAGGCTACTGTTGACACAGTCCATGCGCTTCCTAAAAAAGAACGTCGGGTTTCGAGACTCGTATGGGCGAGGAGTTTGAGAAAACGTACCTGAGGAATTACTTAGTAACATATCTAGATTCTAGACACTCACAAGCCGGACAATGGTGCATGTCACCAAAATTTTCACCTCCAGTGCAAGGCGGAGCGGACGATGGTAGGAGGGCGGTGTTCAGAGATGGGACTGCGGTGGTATTTCCGAGTCAAGGAGGTTTGAAAGCTTGACAGCTGGTATTAGTAGGAGTAGCCTAGGCCTAGGATGGGTAGGGGGGTACCCGGGTAACCTGTGATGGTCAACCTGCGGGTCGTTTGCGGGTGGGTTACCACGGGTACGGGTTACCTGTAGGGTGTGAACCCGGGTGGGTACGGGCGAGGAGGGGCCAAAAGTGGGCCTACCCGGGTGTACCCGTGCCAGGTCGTCCGAGTCGTAAATGTCTGCCATGGAATGGAATGTAATTCAAGTTGTCACAGTGCTCCTGGTTACAGGAAGTATTTGACTGCGGCTGCTGGCCCTCCCGACTCTAAAGGTGAGGCCATCTGCCAGTGAACATTTTCTAACCCTTCACTCAGACTCGAGTCTCCGATGCGGCTTTTGTATCGACCGACTCGGAATCGGAAACCCCGCCGCCGGTCAAAAATCACCTTTCGATCGCGACTCTCCATCAAAGCATACACGCTCGCAAGAAAGAGCAAGACATTGCTCCTTTTCTTGTGGCCGGCTTCAAGTCGGTCATTTGCAGCACGGTGTCAGTTCTCAAACGTTCAAGGCCAAAATGGCACTTCAAGTTGGGTCTTGGTCTCGCACTCCCCTACTACCCTCAAACCATGTAGAGGATATCATTACCGCTCGTATGAAAGGTCAGGCAAAGGCAAAGGCGGTCGGACAGCCTGCAAATGATGCTCGCGAGGTTATGATCATTGATTAGCCTCCCGAACTTAGTTAAACACTGTTTAGTAGTCATATTTTCAAGTCTACTTAGACTACTATATGCAACCTGCGGGTTACCCAGTGTTTGACCTGCACCCGTTGCAGTTCAACCCGGGTCGGGTACGGTCACCGTTGCGACATATCCCAAACCCGTGTGGGCATACCCGGGTAGCACCCGGGTATACACATTCTACTAGCGCCCTAAGTAGGAGTGACGCCGCCGCCCCCCGGCTGTGACACTAAGCTCACTGGCACCACTTCAGCCTGAGTCTTCTGAAAACATGTCTCAATCTCACTCATAGATCGGAAGCACCGTTGCGTGCGGCTACTGTACTTATTTCAAGGTGGGAGTCCAGAACAAATTGTGAGGCTTATCCAGCCCCCGGTCTTTGTGTCATTGCGATGGACAATGCTCGAATCCATTATAGTGTTGAACTTGTCCTCGAACTGTTTGATCGCTTCGGTAGTAGGTTGATTTCGGTTGGACAGTTGTGTCTTTTTTGAGCATTGACTATGTTTTCTAGATGCTCCGACTGGAATATCTTCCCCGTACTCTGCCGGCCTCGATCCTATAGAAGCGCTGAGCGTACTTGGTACATCCGGCGGTTAAGCTAGCATCAAGCTTAAGTATTAGATACTAGAGGTTTTAAATAATCAGCTGCAGTATGGTCGTATCGCCGCTTTGCGCGCAACTTCCACCAATTCACTGGCTCCCTACTACTACTACCAGAAAGTCTCCATTATCTGCGCCGGGCCGATAAGCGAATAAGGTCATGCGAGGACTTAGATCTTAGACACTGAATCAGAGATGGTGGAATACACTGTGGCCGAGGGTGAGTACTCAAGCTACTCAAGCTTGAGTACTGAAGCTAGTAGTAGCGCTCAGTGAGGGAACTCAGATCCGGCTCATGATCAGATATCACAGACGCCACCGACTCTCCCAGGTCAAGGGCAGGACAGATCGAACCTGGTTCAGGGATCTCACCGCGCGACTCAACTAGATGTTCGAGCATTCAGGGATGTCATAACATTGGTGGCAGACATTCAGCCCGACTCGAGTTTCCGGATCCATAATGTACACTCGTTCAAACGTCCATTGGAGGTAGTCTGGTGACCAGCCCGGCGTCCAAAGCCTGAGGCTTGGACGGGCTGGTCACCAGACTACATTGGAGGTCAGATTACATAGCCTGTAGTCCAAATAAATAAACATACGCTGCGGCCCCACTGGCAGCCTCGGCGCTCGGGAAGTGCAAGCGCGAGTCCACCACACGACCTGGCATCAGTACGATCGGCTGAGGCTGTAACTGGTAAGTACGACATGCGAACCTGGATCTCACAGCCGTGGTAGCCGAAGGATAGATACGTGGGTAGGTGTGCGCATGATCACTGATTGCCACTGTCGCGCGCAGCACAAAATTTCTGAAAACAAAAGTCCGATGATGGCGATTCCCCGAGATCCTCGTTGTTCCTAGACCATTATTCGATGGATGAACCTCTGATTAATCACAGATTGAACTACCTGAGATGGAATCCGTTAAACTGTGGGGCTGAAATAAAGGTCACTCAAGGCCTCCTTCTCTGTGTCCGAGGGGACGTCGAGGCGACTGAGTCCAACGCCACAAATTCGGATCGTCCGGACTTGAAAACCTCGGATCATCGCCGTTCCTTGATGACATGAATGTCTGAAGCAAGCAAGATATGTAACTCGGCAGGCGATTCTCAGGGCAATGTCCGGTTTCGTCTCTACATATATATCCCGGGCCCTTGACCGTGAGGTGCGTGTGGTTTTCAAGTATTTCCAAGGCAATTGGTTACGGCTTTCACCAATCAGTAAGTACCTGAATTCCATAAGTACTGCTCCGAGTCCATACCCTCCGAGGGCTCTCCGTCTCCCAGATCCATCCAGTCATGGCGTCAAGCGACAGTCAGATGATCGGCGTCGTGTTCATCGTCCGTCACGGCGATCGACAGGGTTTCTATCAAAGCCCTACAACCTATACTGCGACCGCCACCCAAATCACTCCCTTAGGCAACGTAAGTCATCCATACCTCTCGCCGATAAGTCTTATCGACAGACTCGCCGACTCGTTCTAGGAACAAGAGTTCATGTTGGGCCAGTTTTTACAATCGATCTACTTGAACTCTTCCTCTCCTTCATACATTCCTGGAATGAGTACTGGTCTCTTTGACCAGTTTCAAGTCGACATCCGCGCAGATCTGGGTGGTGAAAGTGGTGTCGTGTATGATTCATGTGTTTCTCTCACTCAGGGTCTCTGGCCTGCTACGCCCGACAATAACATCACGATCGCAAACGGCACGACGATCGTCGCTCCGCTTGGGGGATATCAGGTTTGTTCTGCTTTGGCTGCGACGTTTCGGCTGATACACATTCGACTGGATTATGTTTGACAATCGTTAGTATGTCCCCAGTAAGTCGTCAGCAGCGCATCCTGTGATGGTGTGTATTATTAACCAAGGAGTCAAGTCGATGCCGTGAACCCCAATCTAGATGTCTCTCTGGAAGGATTTTTGCATTGCAATGTCAGTGTTTTCTGGTATCCTCCTTTTGTTAACATACTGAATTGGTCGAAGACGTTTGACGCTCATACGACCGACTTTTACAATTCCGAAAATTTTCAGCAGATGGCTAATCAAAGTGCCGCCTTCCTTGACCTCCTCCCCCCCTACCTGGACGGACGACAGGTCAGCCTGGAAAACATGGTGCGGATCTCTATTTCGAACTATGGTCTTTTGCATTGAATCTGATGTGCTTACAGTGGAACGTACGTTGAGATTGCATCACTTGCTTCGTGCGAGATGAATTCATTCCCCTAGATCTTTGATTACATGAACGTCAACAGCATTCACAACGCCACGTTCGCTGCGGCTCTTCCACCCACCTTACTTGAACAAGTAAGAGCCCTTGCGAACTGGCATGAATACAATGTCTTCACGGATACGAGCGCGTCTGGGATCGGAAACAGTGAGCAGCCATGCCACACGTACTTGCTGTTCGAGCCCACACATCCGATTCAGTCGCTGGCCAGGCCATCGTCCCATCCATTCTCAACGCGTTTGAGGCCATCGTGAACACGACGAACCCCGTCAAAATGATGATCACTGCCATCGCATACAAACCTTTTCTGTCGCTGTTCAACATGACAGGCGTGGCAGCTGCCAACCCACAATTGGCTGGAATAGGTGAATTGTGTCGCGACCGTTATGTTCCCACTGAGTCGCATACCGTATGCTAGTGGACTATGCCTCCGTTGTAGCATTGGAGGTACGCAAGCCAAGCGGTGGCGGCGAACCTGTGATTCGATTCAACTTCAAGAACGGCACTGACCCTGACTTCACGACGTACGACTTTTTGGACCGGACGGGAGACGTACCGCTCTCGGCGTTCATTGACGCCGTGGCTGTAAGCAACCTTCAATATCTATAACGTTCTTTTCGCCGACGTTGCGTAGCGTCGAAACTAACATGAGGAATCATATCATAGCCCTATGGTGTCAATACTACGGCCGATTGGTGCAAAGTCTGCCAGAATTCACAAGATAGGGGATGCAGCGCGCTCACACTCGCTGCACAGCAAGCTCGTTCAGCGGCTTTGTCGCCGATCAATCTAGTGGGTGCTGGGTTTCTGGGAGCTGGGTTGACACTCGCAATGGTTATCTTGTCGTTCGCCACGCTGATATTCCTGGGACTGTTGAGCTTTGGCAGGAAACCAAAGAGGTCGCGTATGCCAGTGGATGATGATGAGGTACGTTCCAGGAAAAACGATTGATTGCATGCTGAACTGTGCAGGTCGAGCTACGAAAGAACCCAAGCGTTCATAGTTCCATTAAGACAGTCGGCACCCTCGAAAGGCGACAAAATGTTGTTCCGTGAACGTTAAACAGTGATAATTCAACACGAATAAAATGGGGGTCTATGAAACATGTATACTGACGCATGATGGAGTAGGAATGTCCGTGATGTTTGATTGTAATCCAGATATTGAGAAAATGCGATGATGTTGTTGATGTAGCAAGTCGTGACCTTGAGATCCTATCACCTCCAGTCGTGGTCGCTGTCAAAAGGATCGCTGTCGATATCTCCTTCGGAGGCGGAGTGGAATGAGTCTAGAAGGGCCATGTCAGATATCGCAACTAAATGTTGTAGACAACTTCGTCAGCACCTGAATCTTCCTCGTCGGGATAGTCGTTCTTGTAATACTCTTCAGCTGCGAGGGTTCAAGAACGAGCTTGAGCACAACATGGCAATCCTGGACGAAATACAAACCATTAGAATCCTCGTCTGCCTCGTCCTCTTCCTCGGAATCAGAGTCGTCAGACAAATTATCGTCTTCTACGGAGGGTGGGAGGCCAGTCCTTACAAGAAATATCAGTCACATTGCCGAAATATCAGCCAATACACCCACACTGTCCCATAGTTCGTGGCGAACGAGTTCCACTCAGAGAGCGAATACGGTCTCCTGTAAAATACGTCCCAAACATAGTCGCTAGCGGTGTTGGCGTAGTATGTGGTGGTATTTGGAATAATAGTGGAAGGATTCTCTTGTACTACGCGGGATGAACAATGAGCCTAATGAATGAAAATGAAGAGATCCACGAACATGTTAGATAATCTTGGAGCATTGGGAGAAACTTTTCCATCTCGGGATCCATTGGTGGAAGGGAGGAGCCTTGGTCTTCGGGAACTGCGTCATACATTTTGAAGTCGTTTCGCTGTGTGTCTTTCGACGAGATGACCTTCGGGCTGAAGGTACGCCAGTGGTGAGAAGTGCACTTGAACAGAACGGTCAGGAGACGTACGGACTAGTGGGGCGTCTCTTCAATCTGGAATTTCCATCGCCTGTTACTCTGACGGCATATCGTCGAGCTCCACTATCCACTGGGTAAGGCACAGGAGGTAATCTCGTCTCTCGACCGGGTGCTGTGTTCGAATCTTGAGCCAACCTCGAGATCTGAGACTAAGCGGGCAAGGCCACGACGAGTCCGTTTCAGCATGACAAGAGATGCGACAATAGACATGAATGACATAAGACCCACCTGAAGGCTCTGCCTCATTTCACTGTCTTCCCAAGTGTCATGCTCGACCGTCTGGGCGAACTGGAAGACATCGAGGCCACCGCGCGTTTTCTTCCGCCTGAATCGCGATTCGATGACTGCTTCCAAAGTGAGCAAATCTGGTCGACAAGTACATTCGGCATGGCCGTTGTGGCGAAGTGCCTACCGAGCGCATCCAAAGGTTCTTCTGTGCGTTTTCGTTTGATGCGTAAGATGGTATAGGTGGGGTTTGGCGCTACTACGTCCATGTCCCCTGTCCTGTATCTTCGTTGTGGTTCGTCGAATGTTGTCGAAGATATGTGGTGGTGGTTGGAAAGCAAAGTCAAGGTCAAGAATAGCTAGCACGATCACATAAGTGTCCACAAGCTGTCCACTTATGTAATCCCCCTATACTCCGACTCGGAGGGTCTTGCCAACTTGCCCACTGAGTGAGTCCCATTTGGTTGATAAACATGATTGTATGATTAGAAAAATGGATGGCTATTATCTTCTAGTTTGAATCCCACTGGCGTTCAAGTCCACACAAGCGTAGAGCAGTTGGCGAGGAGAGGGCCCAGACTCGATAAACTGCAGGTGTATATCTCGGAGCGTACCCCAGCTCGCCGCATTGCCCATCTCATGTCTACCTTCCAACGAAAGGCCTAGAAATATGAAACAGGATTCGCTATGCCAACCTTCCTGGTAGCTTATTACCCCGTACCATGTGGCGTGTTCGGCCAGATCTCCTGCAGAGAATTATAATCATATGTCCGTTTTTCTTGCTACCTGATCCTCTTACGGTCGAGGGAGACTCATTCCCTTCTAACCAATGTTGAGATCTGATAATGCGACTGGAAGAAAACTGTGGCGTCAAGGTGCATCATTCGACTTCGGACTTCTTCGTCGGCCGACGCGATCGCTCGGGCTAGGTTGAATCAAAGCCTATCAGTATTACTAGGCAAATAAGCCGTAAGCGTTTAAACGCACATCGGCCGAAGGCAGGAAAGCCGAAACCGCACAAGTATATAGATTTCGGAGGCTCTGTGGATGGTTCGTGAGTCCATGGCAAACGCATCCGCCCAGCAAAGAGTCCAAGGGGACTACAGCGCAGACGATTACGCCAAAAATGCATCATTCGTCTTCTCCGACGGATACACGGAGCCCATTATGTCTTGGCTGAACGCTTGTCCTGGAGATAGAATCATAGATCTCGGGTGCGGAAGTGGCGAACTCACAGCCAAAATTCAAACCGTGGTGGGTGCGGAGGGCTTCGTGCTGGGTGTAGACTCCAATCAAGACATGGTTAGTCATTTTATGTAATTGATCGAGACATTACTGCAATGCTATAAATAGCTTTCGAAAGCGATGAGGAATGGAGTCAAGAATACTCTTGCCTGCGATGTTCAAGACCTTGAATTGCCACCTTCGCTAATATGCAAGCAGTTCGACACAGCGTTCAGTAATGCTGCATTGCACTGGTGCAAACACGATCCCGCAGGAGTTCTCGTGGGCCTCAAACGAGTTCTCAAGCCTGGGGGACGATTAGTGTGCGAAATGGGTGGTTACATGAATTGTATCGGTGCGGCTCATTTGTCAGTTGTGTCCTTGATTGTACTCAGGAAGTCGTAGGCGTCAGGATCGCCCTGTACCACACCGCGAGAAAACGTGGGCTGGATCCGGAGGAGATGGATCCCTGGTATTTTCCGACGGTGGAAGAATACCGAGCGGTGAGTTTAATCAAAAAGAGGTAATGGATTGGTGCACAAATTGACGGGAAAACTGCCGCAGCTTCTGGAGAATTCTGGTTTCCGAGTCGATATAATGACCTTAGTGCCGAGGCCAACGCCGCTTGGTGATGGCGGTCTTCGGGCCTGGCTCCGGCTCTTTGCACAGGGAACATTTTTGAGAACGGTCAAAGATGTAGATGCGGAAGAAATTATGGACGAAGTTGAGGAGATGTGTAGTGTTGACTGCAAAAATGGAGAGGGAAAGTGGTCGTTGATGTATGTGCGGTTGCGGTTCGTGGCAACGCTTGTTGGTTGAGGGCGACTGTAACATCCGTAGAGGTCGGACATGTGTCGAAATATTAGTGTCAAACCATGGGTGATGGCCCGGGTGCGTTGGACGGGTGACGATCAAATCGAGCACTGGTTGTCTGCAATGGCAGTTGATCGGGCTGCCAGTACATAAGTACCGCTTGTGTATTCCCTGTGGACGGAATCAAATTACTCAAACCTGAGAGGGTGACATCTGGACCACTGTCGAGCTGGTGCTCCGATGTTTCGGAGAGACACCAAATGTATTAATCGCCACGAGATAATGGATCTGCCCAAACAAGAGCGTTGGTCGTGTCAATAGCTGAGAGGTGCATTATTGTGATGGACCAAGGCAGAAGTTCCGAAAGTGCGAAACGGACCACCCCGGCCCGGCCCGGGCCATTGATACTCACCCCCTGGGGCCACATAGATGCAAACAACCGCCCACAATGCGCGCGATCACGTGCTATCGCGCCCTCCAAAGTCAACCGCCATCATTCCTGGGGTCGGTCACCGACGCCATCAATGTCCACCCACCTTCGCCCCGCCTGGCAGACCGACGATCTCGACGAAGAATGGGTCGACGAGGACGACCCTTCCCTCGGCACACAGTCAATCTCACTCACAACACCCCTCCCCGGCTTCTTACGAACACCCGCACCGGACAACGACCAGGACACTCAGCCGACAGTAGGCGGCACATTTTTGATTAGGGAGGACATCCTCCCCGCTCCACTGCTTCCAAATACCCCTGGCCGCCAGGTCAAAAAGAGTGGCATCAAGGACTTCTTCAGCCCTTTGGCTCTGGAAAAGATGTTCGAGCCACCCTCACCACCTCCCCCAAAACCGCTTGCGTTGGCGCTCACTTCAGCTCCAGCCATCCCTTCTCGCTTGTCGCAGGCGTTCACCCTGAGTGATAACCACTCCGACTCGGATACGAGTGCACGCGAAAATACAGCCGATCGCGGTTCCCTCAAGTCGACATCTTCCACAGATCTCCTTCCTCTCCATTCATCAACGGTCAAGACACACAAGCCCGCCCTCGAGGGTCCTTTCACCTTCTCTATCCCGCGCCAGCGCACTAGGTTCCCGGAGGCGGAAAGCACACCAAGTCGTATGCACGGTCCTGCTAATCCGCCGATGACAGACCCGAGGCTTCGCTTGTTCCAACTTCAGTACGATACATTCACGCGCGAGCATTTGTCCGCAATGGTAGACTCCATCGCTGTCAATACGCCGTCTGGAGAGAGCGCCGAGGGTAATGCCTCATCTTCTAGTCCCGTTCAACGCGTTCTCTTCAAATCGCAGCAAACGCCAGTCTCAGACGATACCCCAATTCGTAGCATCAAACGCATCAAGCTTAGCCCCCCAAGTGACTTTTATGGTGAGGGGGCTGGCGCAGGAGCTATCGTGTCGCGTCCAAGGGTACCCCGAGTTGATTACGTCGGCGAGTCGCGTTCCCTCATGCAACAGATCAAACAAGCACGCGATTTTTCTACAATCTCTACAAATGCGACTACGCAGTCCCCCAGCGACAAATCTCAGGTGAAGACACCAGCGCGGGCCCCTTTAAGTGGTGAGTCTGTGCACCTCTACGCAATGTATTCGACCGGCTAGATCATCGCGCAGCCCTCATGCTGGTCACCAACGAGAGGAGTGGATCTGCTACCGGTTCATCCACTGCTGCGCCAAGTGGCCACTCCTCACTTGCCATCCGGCTTCAGGCAGCGAACTTCATGCAACAGATCAAGAACGACATGAAGGGTTCGAAACGCCTGTTTTCTGGAGACACTGAACTTTCTCGGTATACCCACACGGAGGACGAGCGAACCAATATATCTCCGTCCGTGCACGACAAGTCACAGCAAAGCAATTCCTCAAAGGGCAGTCACGAACGAAATCGACGGAAGTCAAACAAGATAGTATCTCCTCGCCGCCCCTCATCCGCTTCACGGCATCACAGTCCACGCAAACTCTCCCGTTCTGTTTCCGATGAACGAGAGCGCAGCTTCATTCTCGACATGTCCAATATGTCGATCGAAGCCCCGTGGCAAACGGAGGCGCAGTCTGCGACGACCACTGTGCCTGATACCAACCTCCCCCGCATCAAAGTCACATCATCGTCCATCATTGAGGCATTCCCCCAACCCCCGACACAGATTCCTCGTTCGAATCCGTCTTCATCGCTCCGCTCTAGCAATAATGACGACCTGAACAGGTTCGTGTCGTCAAGCACTGCTTCAGGGACGACTATCACCGCTAGCAGTGCGCCCTCGTTTGTGAAGCATGCCGGGCCTGTCCATATCACGCACATCACGCCATCTGATGTCCCATCACTTCCCCAGCGCGTTGGCAAGATGGTGTACGACAAGCATCTCATGAAGTGGATGAGAGCTTCCACACGCCCGTCTCCCGATAGCGATGATATGAAAGATCATGCATCCGTCACGGATGCCGAGAGTGAGGATCCTTTTAGGGATATAGAGAGCCTGAGAGAGGATGACTCGGGCGGTGCGAATGTGGTCAGCGTCGATGCAGAGGAGGCTCCGATCGCAGTGGAAGAAGAGGAAGCAGAGGAAGAGGAAGTTCACTTCAAGCAGGACGCGACCCGGATACAGTGTGACGAAGAAGAGGAACCCAACGATCAGGAGGAAGTGGACTTGACTTCGTTCACGTTCGATGGTCCATCCGTCGCCGGGGTTCGGACCGTTCCTTCAGAAGAGGAGGATACTGGAGAAGATACCACTGGCTCTGATTCTGAAGAGGAAATTGGCGCTGGGGTGGATGCCCGAAAACAACGCACGCAGGCGATATTAGACTCAGAGGATGACACGTCCAACGATTCGCCCGATCAACCAGTCGCACCTGCTGAAGTGACACCAGTGGCGCCTCGCAGGATGTCCCCGATTACGACGCCAATGCCTCCTAAATCGGCGCTCAAGAGCACTAGCGTGACACCCGTATCCGCGATGAAGGACCCGAATAGAGACAAGCATCGCACACCCGCACTGACATTGGGGCACCGGCGATCTGTCAGCTTCTCTGACGGTAAACGCGATGGACCGATTAGGGGACTTCATGCGAAGCCGCATGAGAGCGACGATGACGCCGGAACCACCGTCTCCTCTAGCGAGTCTACTCAGACTTATGGCTACTCTCCATCTGCGAGATCGAAACGGATCGCCGAGATGATGCGGGAACTGCAACATTCGAGTAAGTTTTGGTTTTCGTTCACGAGGGATGGTGCTGAGCATCTACGATCAGTCGAATCTGAGGAGTCACCCACGAGATCCTCGACCCCGATCCACGACGTCGACGAGCTGCAACTCGTGGGTGATCGACGCCTGAGTAGTCAAATGATAGTTGTGGACTCGAGCGGGGCTTCCCGACACGGGTACTCAGCGCTCAAGAAAAGTAATCTTTCCGAACAAGATCGAAGGAACGCGACTTTCTTGACAGAATGTTCATTTGGTGTTGCGCACGATAGGCTCGTGCAAGTGATCACTGACGTACAGCCCTTTGAACCACACTGGGAAGACTTGATCAGCATCGATTTGTCAAAGAAGTCGCTGGACAGCGTTGCAAGGCTCAAGGAGTTTCTACCCAAGCTGGACTCGCTGACATTGTGCGTAATATATGAGCATCATGCGAAAACCACGGGGTATCTTTGAACTGACATGAAATGGACAGAAACTGCAACCGGCTGACGTGGTTGAGCGGAATACCTACATGCCTGCGGACACTTTCTGTCGCTTCTAACGTGTAAGTGCGGTCGGGATCAATGGATGTGACGTTAGCATTCTGAGTGAGCGAAGCTTGACAGGCGTCACATCATTTGGCCACCTTCAAAATTTGGAGCACCTTGACATCAGCAATAACGACATCGATTCGTTCAGTCGTAAGTGGCTGAGACGCACTGGTTGATGCGCGAAGCTGATCAGTGCTCAAACATCGATGTGCGTCAACCTAGAGTTACAGTGCCTCCGACGTCTGAGGGAGCTGCGAGCCGACGGCAATCAAATCACGAGCTTGGACGGACTGCAAAAGCTGGAAGCGCTCAGGAAGCTAAGCGTGCAGGGCAACCTGATCCGTGAGGTGGACTTTAGTTTGTTCCGATGGTACGTGCCTGGTCTGTCCATATGTCGCGTGACTTTGATGATAGCTGGCACGTCTTCGTAGGCCACGGCTAGAGATGCTTGACTTGAGCCGGAACCAGCTGACCAGGGTTGCCTCGCTGGCATCGAGTCTTCCTGCACTGGTCATTCTTAGTCTCGGTAAGTCGACGACGGTCGTCAAGCGTACCTGACTGACGTGCTTGGCAACTCGAAGATGGGAATTCATTAGGCGATCTAGATGCGGGTGGATGTATGATGAGGCTGCGCAGTTTACGCGCGAGCAGCAACCGGTTGCACAGCCTCAATGTGGGGCACTTTCCAAACCTGCGGACCTTATACGTGGACAACAACGCACTGGGAGGACTGGTAAAAGGGGAACGTCTGGCGAAACTGGAAAACCTGTCGATGCGAAATCAGAGCAGTCGTGATTTGTGAGTGGTATGTTGGTCAGCGGAGTAGCGGGAAGTGACGGTATCTTTCATTCCGGGGTGCCTGATTGATGGGCGCAATGATGGTGATTTGCAGTCATCTCTCGACGCGCCAATTCAGGGATGTGAAACGGCTTTATCTCTCAGGTGAGTGTGGAGCTTCTGGAAGATCGATGATGTGGGGCTTGAGATGATGATGTGTCGTTCACTAGGCAACAAACTGGATACAAATTTCATCGAGGAGGCATGCTACAATCTGGTCTACCTGGAAGTGGCGGCATGCCGGCTTACGAGTCTGCCACGGGAGCTAGCGCGACTGATACCGAACGTTCGAGTGCTGAACCTGAACTATAACTTCCTGGAGGAGGTGGTTGCGCTGGAGGGTCTCACGAGACTAAAGAAGCTAACGATGATTGGATCTCGCTTAAAGGGAACGAAACCGCTGATCCGTGTTCTTCAGCGGATGCCCGATGTGGAAATGGTTGACTTGAGGTGAGGACTCCATTGGGGTTTCAGCATTCTCGAATGGAGAGGGGTGGTCATTTGACCCTGCTCTGTTTATTTCCGATTTTGTTGACGACCCGAGACTGACCGAGATGGGTTGGCAGGATGAACCCGAGCACGCTCGGATGGTATCTTCCGCTTCTGGTACGGGATGTGCCTGGGGCATTGCAGCCATCGGAAGACGGAAGATCGGGGGGGCGGCGCAGGGGTGAGAAGGGGGGTGAATGTGGGTGGGAGGAACTGGATGCGAAATTTCGGCGGGACCTGCCGGACGAAGCGTACGTGGGGCGACTTGCGTATCGAGGGTTGGTCATGGGGGCGTGCCCACGGATACGGATGCTGGACGGGGTGGAGGTAACGGAGAAGGAACGGGCAAAGGCTAATCAGCTACTGCAGGGGATCATGGGAAAGGGGAAGATTAAGGGGATAGCTGGAGGGGGTAGGTGATGGTGGTGACAGATTATGCCTGACCACATGTGACTTGATGGAGTGATCAGTGGGCGCGGTGTTAGTTACAGATCTGATTGGATATGATAATTTGATATTAAAAATAAATTTAATATTTGTATTTGATGGGGAGGTTTGATGATTGGGGGGGTGACAGGATCGGGGGAATGGGATCTATGACGGAGGGGTTACGAGAGTGACACACATGCATTTGATGGGGTCCGGGCGTTCGGACGGGGAGGCTGTGTAGCCCAATCGAGTGGCCGAGGTGAAGGATTGAGTGTCCGCGCGCGCGTGAACGTGCCTGGGCGGGGCAAATTGCAGGCGACGGATCTGAAACGGTGGTGTGGTGGGCGGCACGGCTGGCAAGGGCCTAGTGCTCATATGGCCATTTGTAGGAGGTGTTTCGTCATGGGACGTGGCGGTAGCGGTTGCGAAGGACAGGGGGCGGGATGAGCGGGCCAGACGACGGGGGATGTTGTGGGAGGTCTCGGGGACGGGACCGAGCCTGAAAGGGTAGTGACAGTGATTGATTTGACACGGAGGTTCGCTTCGACGTTGGTGTGCGGAGGGCGACGACGGACGTTATTCGCTACCGAGAAGGCCTCGCGGGATTGACTCGCACATGGTGAGATGAAAAAGCGACGGAACGTTGCCGGCAAACGTTAAGCTTCCCAGGGTTAATTACCTTGTTTGAGTGCCTTGCACAGCGATCGTACTATTTCATAGCACCCAAACGCATCCAGGTCATGCCAAATAATCCCCCCTCTCCCCCTTCCTCTCCCTCCCCGCGGTCCTTGAAGGTTTAAAGACCCGTCCCCGTCCCCGTCCCCCCCCCGTTCGTGTCTCAACTCCCGCTCATGATCGAGCAGAACACTACCCTCC
>JBBPOM010000429.1:0-26911 GCA_038091455.1 Leccinum uliginosum
CGGAATTATCAGTGCGTCAGTTACAACCCGAGTCGGGGACTTGGCGTGGCAACGCCGTTACGATATATGTACTCATCCCGAACCGGACCCCCAAATCTCATCGGACTCTAAACATCTCGGACATTTCGTTGTTCTTCTATCCGCGAATAGACTAGAAAGGAGCTCGAGTTAGGACGCATCAAGTCATCTCACCAACTCAAGTACTCACACGTGATAATCGTGCTCCTAGTGGGCTTCCCCGACTGGGAGGTGGTACAAAAAATCAGGCAAATTTCAAGGCAGCACCGCCATGCGAGGGGGGAAATCGGTCGACCGATTTCGACCAATCAGAACGATTTGACCGATTTTCGAACTCCATTCACCTTTTTTCGAGGTCCGCCCGGCCGTGACCGAGTCGCGACCTTTCTGTCACCTGACGTGCAGTCGCGCGTGGCGGTGAAGGGGGTGGCAGTGTTTTTCTGGGGAATTTTTCGCTAAGGTCGAAAGGGGCCGGCCCGAGCCCCGGGGTGCGCGCGCGCAGGCGAAAAACGAGGTACGGCAAGTAGTATTGGGTCGTGTGCGACGACACCTACTCAAACAAGGCCTGGCCGACAGTAGCGCAGGGTATGTTCCAGCTTCAATGCCGAGGGTCGAAGGGAGGAGTGAGGGGAAAACAAAAGAGACGTTTTTGATTGGAGGAGCGGGGATAACTTAGTATTAGTAATCTAAGTAGGTCCGTGTGCGGTGGCTCGAAAGGGCGCGCGGGTGCGTACGAGGGGGAAAAAAAAACAAGTAGACTACATGTAACTATAGGTCAGCTAACTCGACGAGGGTTGAAGGAGAGCCCCCGGAGTGCATGCGCGTAGCAGAGTTGAAAAACAAACGGTCGGTCCTGGCCGATAGTAGCACAGGGTATGTTCCACTGCCGGCTTCGACTCGGATGTGCCTTGAAGGGGGGTTGGGGCCGAGCGCACATAGGATGTGGCATGGGTGCGGGTATGCGGTGGATAGTGACGACGAGGCTGCGTGCAAAAATGACTGCAGAACGCGCACGATTGTGCGCGTTGTGCAGACATTCATGCATGACGAGGGCGATGGCGGGGTAAGGACATCGTCGTTTACGAGCGACTCGGAGGGAACGGGGGTGGGTGGGTGAACAAAAACGGGGGCAGCGTGCAGGAGTGACTGCACAACGTGCGCAATCACGCACGTTGTGTGGTCACTTCTGCACGCTGGGGCGAGAGGACAAGGATGGGGAATGGGGATGGGAAGTTGGGGATGAGGACAGTCACAGACTCACGGTGGTGGCAGGGACGACGGACGACGACGACGACGACGAGTCAAGTCGTTATCGTCATCGCGCTGGGGTGAGAGGACGGGGGGAGAACGGGGATGGGGACAGGGATGGGGAGTTGGAGACGAGCATGGCGGCCCGGGGTAAGGACGTTGTCACGGTCGTCCTTGTCTTGTTCTCGTCCTCGTCGTCCTTGTCCTTGTCGTCTCGTCGGGATGGCACGCCGTTGTACCGTCATCGCTTCCGTGTGGGCGAGCCTGAGAGAGAGGGAGAGTGCAGGGGAGTCGACGAGGAGGGAAGGAGCGAGAGAGCGGGGTGACAACATGTGGCGACCGACACGCGCTCTCGGCGGAACGAGAGCGCATGGCGGTTGCAACGCGCTGTCCTCGATGAAGCCGACAATCCGTCGTCTATCCCTTCGTGGGTTCACCGAGTTCCGAAGGGCAACCCCTTCGGGTCTTCCCGCCTCGCCTTCCGGATTTGGAACCCCTTCGCATGACCAATTTGCCAATTTCAAAAGAATTGCAGGTACATACGTCCCACGATCATGTGACATGCTTATGAGATTTATTTGGTGCTGTCGGTGTCTTCAGTTTTCTTTTTTCTCAAGTCACGAGTGATCGATTATTGTCTTCACTGGCGAGACTTTCCGACGTACGAAAGAGCATTGTTGAATTAGAGATGCATCCTAGTCCAAGAACGATCCTGGATCCATCCTGGCGCTGCTACGATATGCTACTAGTCGGCTGAACCCAGTTAGCTAAGGTCTGCCCGGCATAAGTTCGCAGATCCTGCCACCAGCGTTGAACCATCATGATCTCTATATTGATCCCAAGACACTGGCAAGCAGTGCCATCCGAATCTGCGGGTATCTTAGTCATGGATATAAACCCACTGAGGAATACGCACGAAAAGTCCGTAACGCATTTGGCGGAAGTAAACAGCGCGACGCAAGTCAAAGTCGACTTCGGGATCGATTTCTGAGATAATATCGCGTCAGTACCGGCGGCATCCTCAACCAAGCATGCCTGCGCCGCTCACCATTGACTCTTGGAAGTGGGTGCATGACAATCATGTCTTCTTTGGCCCGGGCTAGCAGAGCGTGATCGACCCGGTATGAATCCTTGACCTTTTGCCACTCTGACTCGTTCGCGAATCTCTCCTTCTGGATCCGCGTGACATACAAGACGTCTGTATCGGGTAACACTTCTTCCAGGGATTCGCATTGATGAACGCTGACACCAGCCTTGCGCGCCGCAGACACGACACTGGCTGGCATCGACAGCGACGCAGGCGCAACGAAATTAAGACGGACGGAGTAGTGGCAGAGGAGCGTCACGAGACTGTGCACGGTCCGTCCGTTCTTCAGATCGCCGAGCAAAGTGACAATGCGTCCATTCACGGTTCCGAGCTCGGATCGAATCGTGTAGACATCCAACAGCGCCTAGTATTCGGATGGTCGAACGAATGTCTCGCAGCGCTCAAAAATGAGATCACATACCTGAGTCGGATGCTCTCCAATACCGTCCCCTGCATTCAGCACTGGGACCGAGGAAAATTTTGCAGCCAGTTGAGCGCTTCCAACGTCGGGGTGCCTGAGCACTATCGCATCCGCGTAACAACCGACGGTACGGATGGTATCTGCAAGAGTCTCTCCTTTTTGCACCGAGGAAGTATCGGCGCTGACTTGGATAACCTCACCACCGCAACGCTTCATCGCAGCATCAAACGAAGCACTCGTGCGAGTCGACGGTTCGTAGAACAGATTGCAAAGAACCCTGCCCTTTAGGATGTCGAGTGCTCCGCTACGCTCCACCTGAAGGCGCATCTCATGAGCAAGAGAAAAGAGATCATACATATCCCGCTGGCTGAATTGTTTAACCGAGAGGATATGTCGACGGTGGAAGGAGGGATGAGGGCTATGAGACAACGCAGGGATGAGAGCACCAAGAGAACCATGCAAAGGATGAGCCGGTGGATGGGCGTCGATGGTCTTGACAGGAGCGTGGCTCGGGACAAATTCTGGCTTCGCTACAGGGGGCGCTGCCCCCCGGGACTCGCCCACGGGTCGAGAAATTGTAGCGCTAGAAACGTCCTTGCCGATCGTAGCAGAGGATAGCGTTCCGTCCAAAAACAAAGTCTTCCCGTGCATCACAACCCTGTGCAAGGACCCGACAACAGTGTTCTTGTCGAGAGGAGACCACCGACCGTCACGAGCAACGAATTGAGAACGGCGTCCGACTACCACCTCCACGTGAGTGTTGGCCTGTTCGGGAAGACCAAAGATACGAATCGGATTGTCATGTAGCCGCTGTCTGATATCCTGCAGCGTGATGCGACCATCTATGACGGCATTCAGCAATAGAGGGATGGTTTCCTCAACCCCAGACCACGCAGAGCCCTTCCGTCCCTGTTCCGCGGCCAAACGGTAGGGTAAATTTCCTACTGAAAACGCGTCGATCGCATCGAGATGTTCCCAGAACACAACCTGATCCTTGGCAGAAGGGAGGATCTTGGATTGGGGGTACTGATCGCGAGTGAAAGACAAGGTAAAGATGGAAACGTCACACGTGACCTTGAGATGTCTAGCCTTGCTGAGGGATATCAAGAGCAGGTCCTCTTTGCTTCGGACGTCGGTGATATGGACGCTGCGATTATGCAGACTGGCAAGGAGAAGAACGGATGCGAGGTTGGAACCCCTTGCGTCCGTGACAATCATCTTTTCACTCGGCCACGAAGCGAAATGATCAGCGACAGCGGCAATCCCTGGAGGGCCTGCAGGTTCGTGGAACGCTATGAAGAGAGCCTTGACATCCGGCTTGAGTTCATCATCCAATGGGAGGGCTCGGCCATTAGCCGTAGCAACGCTCAGTGCATAGTTGCAGCTCGCATTGCTTTCCGCGATATCCTGCATGCCTTGCAAACTCGCGGCGTCTGTAATCGATCCATCTACGCCATGAGGAAGGATCAGCGACGTCGTGAAGCCAGCACACAGAGCCGCCTGTGTTGCTTGGTCGAAGCTATCGTCACCGGACGAAGCGGTGATTCGCGGGACGAACGCAGCAACGTTGACGAGTCCTGGGAATATGTGGGTAAGATACGAGCTCTTGGAGTCGATATTCGAAACATCAAGCGGTAATTTTCGAACGAGAGCTTCAGCGAGAAGTTTGGCGTTCTTGACGTTGGTGATCAGCGGGATGGCAAAATCAACCGCCATCCTTCTCGTACGGTAGCCTTTGCTGGCGTAACTCGCCGGACGACGGTAGTTATTCTTTGAGGGGAGGTTGATGTACATATCGATCAGGTTGTTCGCCAGGTGCTGTGTAAGCGAATATTCAGACTTTTGCATGTCACTGCTTCCTTCTGGAAGCGTTTCCAAGTACTGCAAAGGAATAAGCACGACCTCTCGAGACCAGTCAGCCAACTCCTACCTTGCAAGGAACGTTATGTTCCGTAAGGAAATCAGCCGTTCCAGACGTAGCAAAGATGCTATATCCACCGGCATAAAGCTTTTGAACGGATGGCAATATCTCAAGTTTCTCCTTGTAGCTACCGACAGAAAACAAGATATTCTTCTTCGGTAGAACGATGCCTGTCGAGATGAGAGCCTTGAGGTATGCTTCGTATTTGTCACGGCCGAAACAAGCAACTTCGCCAGTGGACGCCATCTCCACGCCGAGTACAGGGTCAGCGCCGGATAACCGACTGAAGCTGAACTGCGGAACCTTGACCCCAACGTAATCCGAAGGAAGACCAGGATCGGGGTATGGCTCGACAAGAAGGCCAAGCATCACTTTCGTCGCCATCTCGATTGCATCGATTCCAGTGACCTTTGATACGAAAGGGAACGACCGAGCGGCCCGCAAGTTGCATTCGATCACCTTGATCTCGTTATTCTTTGCGATAAACTGGATGTTGAACGGTCCAGTCACGTTGAGTGCGTTTCCTATCTTCGCCGTGGCTTCTTCGATCTGACGGACAGTCGCGGGATCGAGATCTTGAGGCGGATGGATCAGCGTGGCGTCGCCAGAGTGTACTCCTGCGTTCTCCACGTGCTCGGAGATGAAGTGCATGATCATCTGTCCATCTTTGGCTACGGCATCCATCTCAATCTCCTTGGCTTGTTCGATATATTTGCTGATGACGACGGGGTGTTCACGAGAGACAGCGGTAGCTTGAGTCAGATAGTTGGACAGATCGTCGCCAGTAGACACGACGTTCATCGCTGCGCCGGAAAGAACGTACGATGGTCGTACAAGAACTGGGTAGCCGACGGATTCACAAAAGGCATGCGCTTCCTCGAAACTGGTGAGTTCCTTCCACTGGGGCTGGTCTACGCCTATTTCGTCCAGCATACGAGAGAACTTGTATCGATTCTCCGCGGTGTCGATCATCTCTGGCGACGTCCCGTAGATCTTCACATTCTGGCGGAAGAGGGGAAGGGCGATATTATTCGGCGTTTGTCCACCCATCGACAAGATGACTCCTCTGGAGTGCTCGGTATCATAGATGTCGAGGATCGATTCCAGACTGATGTTTTCAAAGTACAGACGATCCGCTTCGTCGTAATCTGTACTGACGGTCTCCGGGTTGTAGTTTACCATGATCGTAGGGTATCCTTGGTCGCGAAGAGTCCGAATAGCCCTGACTGCGCACCAGTCGAACTCGACGGAAGACCCGATCCGATAGACGCCAGAGCCAAGCACCATGATACCACGATCCTTGAAGGAGACGTCGTGTTCGGCTGCATTGTAGGTGGTGTAAAGATAGTTCGTGAATGCTGGGAACTCAGCGGCTACCGTGTCGATCTGCTTGACAAACGGGGAGATCGACGCTTCCTGACGAATGCGACGCAAAGCAAGCTCCGTCGACCCAATGCAGTGAGCGACGAGTCGATCAGAGAAGCCTAATTGTTTGGCTTGCAATAGCGTCTCCCTGGTGATGGTCGAAATCGTAGAATCACTGCTTATGGAGTTAGCGTCCGTGCGACGGTAGAGAAGGACGCTGAAGCTACCCTAGACACATCTCCATGCGATGAATATTCAAAAGCTTCGACAGGAACCACTTGTCGATGTTCGTCATCTGCCAAATCTTCTCGACACTATAGCCCAGATGGAAGGCGGAAGCGATGGCAAAGATGCGCTTATCGGTAGGATTCGAGAGCTCCTCATCAATGTCCTCAACGAATTCGTTCTGCAAAAAGATAAATTTGGCGTGCTACCCTTACGGAGTGCAGGCTCACCTTTGCAAATCCAAGGAACTGATCGTCAATCGCGCGAATCGCCTTTTGAATCGTCTCTTCAAAGTTTCTTCCGATACTCATGACCTCTCCGACACTTTTCATACTGCTACTGAGGAGATGGCTGACGCGATTGAACTTTTTGAGATCCCAACGAGGAATTTTGACGACAACATAATCCAAACTAGGCTCGAAACAAGCACTGGTCACTTTCGTCACGTTATTCTTAATTTCGTTCAGAGGTACACCAAGACCCAGCTTGGCGGCGATGAAAGCCAACGGGTATCCAGTCGCTTTCGAGGCTAGCGCAGACGACCTCGAGAGACGAGCGTTGACCTGTGAGAATGATATGAAACATGACATCTCTGAATCAACAATGACGAACCTCGATGATACAGTACTCCTTCGACAATGGGTTCAAAGCATACTGTATATTACACTCTCCAATCACTCCCAGGTGACGGATAACGTTGATGGCAGTAGTGCGGAGCATGTTGTAGTCAGCGTCGGAAAGAGTCTGTGACGGAGCAACGACGATAGAGTCTCCCGTGTGTATCCCCAGAGGATCAAAGTTCTACCCGACGCGTCAACCAGCAGTAACAGAAGTTCGGTCGACACACGAACCTCCATGTTACAAACCGTAATGCAGTTATCCCGGCAATCACGGACGACCTCGTACTCGATTTCCTTCCACCCCTTCATGCTCTTCTCGACGAGAACTTGAGGGCTAGTTGCGAAAGCCTTGCTACACAACGCGCGCAACTGAGCCTCGTCTTGGGCGAAACCCGAGCCCAAACCGCCAAGCGCGTATGCAGCGCGCACGATCACTGGGAACCCGATCTCGCACGCGGCGGCGATTGCTTCATCGGTCGTGGTGGCGGTACTGGACTGAGCACAGCGTTCTCCGATGTCTTCCATCGCCTGAGCAAACAACTGCCGGTCCTCCGTGACAATGATGGTCTCGATAGGCGTACCGAGGACCTGGACACCTAGATCGGCAAACTCGTCCTTGAGCTTGATACCAACATTCAGCGCTGTCTGGCCACCAAACGTGACGTAGATGCCATCGGGCTTCTCGTACTTGATTATCTTTCGAACGAAATCTGGAGTTACGGGAAGGAAGTAAACCTTGTCCGCGAGGCCCTTTGAGGTCGCGATGGTAGCTATATTGGGGTTCACAAGGATGGTATATATTCCTTCCTCTTTCAGAGCCTTGATAGCTTGCGATCCAGAATAATCGAATTCGCCAGCCTGTCCGATAGATAGACCGCCGGAGCCTAGTATGAGGACTTTCTGGACCTTGGCGCGCGGATTGCGCTTTTCGTTTTCTTCTTTCCTGCCTCCAGGAAGAGAAATTGGAACGAGCGAATTCAACGAGATACACGCTTCTATGTTTTGAATGAACACGTCGAAGAGAAACTCGGTGTCACGAGGGCCGGGCGTAGACTCTGGATGAAATTGCACCGAGAAGAATGGATTGTTCTCACAGTAAACGCCTTCGTTACTGCCGTCGTTGGCATTCTTGAACAGCTCCTTCCAACCGGTAGGAAGGGTGTTTGTGTCCACCTCGTAACCGTGATTCTGACTGGTGATATAACATCTGCCAGAGAGCGCATCCGTACAAGGAATGTTGTGACCTCGGTTC
The DNA here is from genome assembly GCA_038091455.1 of Leccinum uliginosum. Taxonomy (NCBI): domain Eukaryota; kingdom Fungi; phylum Basidiomycota; class Agaricomycetes; order Boletales; family Boletaceae; genus Leccinum; species Leccinum uliginosum. Next base: position 8,158 of record JBBPOM010000429.1, read on the forward strand.
CCATATTTCATCTTCGATGTTTTAGCACCCGCAGCAAGTGCGAGCAGCTGGTGTCCGAGACAGATGCCAAATATAGGTCTGTCTGCTTTTTGAATTGCGCGCGAGAGCGTTGCGATCGTGACGGTGAGCATCGACGGGTCACCTGGTCCGTTCGAAACAAAGAGTCCATCATAAGGTTCGGGATCTTCAACAAAATCATAATCCCAAGGGACCGCCTTCAACTCCACACCTCGATTGGTGAAACACCGTATCTGATTGTATTTCATGCCGACATCAACGGCGACAACACGGAGGGCCCGTCCCGAAGGGTGGAGGCGTGGTCGAGAAGTTGGAGGGAAGATTCGGGGGGATGTGAGTGATACAGCAGCGACGAGGTTGTCTTGATTGGGATCGTGGAAGGGAATATCAACATAGTCCTCCCGCCAAGTCAAGGACGCATGCGGGGACGTCGCTCTCGAGACTGGTTGGGACTCCGGAATCAGCGAGCGCAGGCGGCCACGGGGAGCTTCGGGTCTGCGCGCCAGTAATTTTCCCAGGATCGATCCATTCTCGCGGATTTTTTTGGTGAGCGCACGGGTATCGACGCCATAGATGGCGGGAACGCCATTTTCCTTGAGCCAGGTACCCAGTGAAGATTTTGCCAGGAAATGACTGTAGTCGTTTGAGTATGAACCGACGACGAGAGCGGCGATGTGAATGCGCGACGACTCGAACTCGGATGGCAGCTGATCAAGGGAAGAGGGGCGCTCGGGAACACCATAGTTGCCAATGAGAGGATAGGTAAGGATCAGAATCTGGCCCTCGTAGGACGGATCCGTAAGAGATTCAGTGTACCCGACCATGCCTACACGCGTCCAGTCAACACTCGCTGAAAACGATGAGAGAATGCCCAACCGGTCTGAAAGACACATTCTCCAGCTACACTCTTGTTCTCTGCACCAAAGTTGATGCCTCGGTAGGCAGTACCATCAGACAATTCTAGAACAGCGTCAAAGAGCGTGTGTCGACTTTGAATTGGAACATTGAAACAGATGGGTTGTACTGGATTGGCATTGGCTTTGCTGGCAGAACGAGACATGGCGAATCGATGAAGACTGTCGGACATGGCTCAGGTGTTTTATTCGAGGTTGGGTCGTCTTCTTTCCGCTTCACCAGCACATGCAAGTTGATGAAGGGAAAAGAAGAGGAGAAAAAAAAAGACATCTCGATCGGCTAGATGTCCGACAGATGGTGTTGACAACTGTTTGCCGATGCGATTAGATCTAAAAATCTTACGAAGAAGCACTTGATCACAGGGAATAAATACAGAGTGTCCGAGAAAGCGGGAAACATAGTGAAAGAAAAGTGCACGCAGGAAATATCTTGGATATCACTTATTCTTCAAGGTGTGTCGTCCGAAGTTTTAGGTGGCGTGTGCAGGAAATCACCATCAACCGAAAACGTCGCGCCTCGGTATGGTCTCCTCCGCCCTAATAACGCTATCCCATCGGCATTCTCGGCCGCGTCATAGTTCTCTTCAGCGACGATCGCACCTGTGCGGCGATCTAAACGGAAGGACAGGCCAGACAGACGATCCTCCATCCGTTCCTGGTCGTCATATGGTAGCAAGAGTTCACCAAAGCCAGATCGCGAGGTCAACGAGACGATGGCAGCGATAGAGCCGGGGGGACTCGTGAGCCATAGTCTGCGGCGTACTCGATTGTGGAGGAAATGCACCACAAGTCCGACAATCCCGATGACGATCAGCATACAGGAAAGAACATGGGCCGGAAGTGCTCTGTGAAAGACAATGAGACCAACGAATTCGGAGATAGGAAATTTGGGCCACACTCTACAAATAGACGTGGAATGTCAGACGTCAGTTGTGCAGGGATGGTCGTGTTGTTCGATTGGAAATAATTAGCCTGGGCAGCAACAGCGAGATGCAGGGTCTGCAAACATATTTAAAAGGATGCTACCAATCATGCATATGCATATACTCGCATAGATCGACTTGGTTGCGTTGAGGAAACCGTACTGATCTTGAAAAACAGATGACGGACCCCCAGGCTGCTGGGCAGCATAGCGAGAAATGGCATCAGGGATACCAAAATTTATAGCTCGGGCTCTTGAGGAAACGAAGAAATCGTTGCTCTCGCTAAACACAACTCTACAAGGGCTTCAAACATCTTCTCCGACAAATTGAACCCAGGGACACCTACCCATTGTACGGGTGTCCATCTTGGAGACTTCCAGTGACATTGTTTCCCTGCGCTGGTTCCTGTATCGTACAGGGGCCTAGAGCACCGTTGTTGAGATCCATTGAAGTCCCAACGATGAACGTGTTCAACGTCGGGTTACAATACACGCTCGCAACCTGAGGACTACTGGCATTGAGGTAGAACCAGAACACGACGGGTTGAAACATGATGCCTAGACTCGATGAAGCGCAACTGCTGGCGTTGATGACACTGTATTGCTCGGTTCCGTTACCAGGATTGAACACGTTGCCTGCAGTGCATCCACCAGGAAACGTTGCTGATGCAACATAGCTCCCATTCGTATTCACTACGTTGAGGGAAGAAGGGGTAACGCAGTTGACATTCGTCTGAGTAGCCGTGACGTTGACTGCGAGAGTACCGTTGAGGTAGGAGTCGGGTGGGGCCTAGCGGAGACACGTTCGAGACACGTTGATGAGGGTATATAAGACAGAACTTACCTGGAATTTCTCTGCAGTCCATATGTTGCGGACAAATGGTGGGTCTACCAGGTTGTCGTAGACTGCGAGAATGAGAAAACACCCTGTTCATCACCAATGTACGTACCCGAAGCAAGGACAAACTAACTTGGTTCAACTCAAGATATTTCGCTCTAGGCAGCGAATCACTTACACCTGTGGAGGCAAAGAAAGCATTCAAGTCATCCATGGTGGGCGAAAGGGCAATAGAATTCGTGACGAAGGCGGAGACATCTATGGAACACGTGAACACGATGACATGCATAGTCTGTGGAGGCGAACCTGTTGTATGAGGAACCTGTCGTACTTGCAATAATGAACCGGCTAGAGGTTGCAACAACACGGCAGCAAATGCTATCAGCGCAGAAACGATGATTAGCAAATGCTTGTGCGTCAGCGAATGATAGAGGACAGCCAATCGGCTGTAAAACATGTCAGTAGGTTATAAGATCGGGAAGGTATGAGGACCGTACTTCGAAGCAATCTAATTTTCTGATTCAACCTACATTTTCACGAAGATGAAAATGAAAACTCACATAGTCGAGGAGGATACTTTGTGAGGCAGGTGCATTTCCCTCCGACAGCGTCACGTATGGCTATGGATAGCTATAAGAGTGCCACAATCATCTCATACGACAAGGAGCGTACATGGTACCATCGGAGCATCCAATCTGAGATTTCCCAAAAGTATACAAGAGGGACGATCAAGAGCGTAGGGAAAAACGACTACGATCATGATTGTAAGGCATTGGAATCACCGATTTCATGTGCTCACCGTCAAAAACTGAGTGGAGACGAAGCTAAAGACGTTTTTAGCGGGGACAGCGAAACCTGTGTCCGTTGCATGATGTGGTAGTTGTGAATCACAGTTGATGTACGTACCGTTCTGCCTGTCTGACATGTATAGTGCAACCTCCAACGCTATTCCAAGAAGTATGGTGACCACGGAGACCACGGAGACAAACCAAAAGTTGAGTATGAAGGGTTCCTATGGTCGAGGCCATCGTCAGCAACAAAAAGAGCCACAGTGAAGCAGCGTACATATCGCGGTGGTCTCTCGTGTGTTGCTGGGGTGGGTATCTGCTGAACAGTAGACTGAAATCTGGATGAGACACCGTCGAACTTTGTCGCATCCGGCCTCTTATTTTCTGCACTCAAGGAGCTCATGGCAGGGTGATGCGGCTCTGCTCACAGCCTCTCTGAGAACCGAATGAGTCCATTTGTCAGACGTGATCAATGCCTCCGAGTCGCGGAGACTGTGGCGCAAGTATTAGGCTGCAGTCACGTCCAAAAGCAGGTCCGCCTTCGAGTAGGCGGTGGCAGGGGTCCTTGCTCAGTGGCTGGAGGCGCACGCAGTTAGCCGCATGTTCGTAGCGTAACGTCTGTATCGCACCACCACCACCCCGCTTGCCAAACGGGGCGACCACCTCCAGCCTGGTCCACCGCAAGGCTGAGTGCTGAGCCAAGCCTGTTTGCCAAAATCTATACTTAGTAAGAAGCAGTTGGCCTGGAAGATTAGATCGATTAGATCTAAGAATCTTAGTTAGAAGCAGCTGATTATACACTCCACATGGCAAGCCATGGTACGCATGGGAAATAAATACAGAGTGTCCGGGAAAGCGGAAAACAAAGTCTAAGCAAAGTGCACGCAGGAAATATCTTTGATATCATTCATGCTTCAAGGTGTGTCGTCGAAGGCTTGAGTGGCGTGTGCAAGGGATACGCTCAGGCTATTCCATCGGGATGCTTGGCCGCGCCACAGTTCTCTTCCGCGACGATCGCACCTGTGCGGAAATCCAAACGGAACGACAGGCCAGACTGTCGATCCTCCATCTGGTCGTCATATGGTAGCAAGAGTTCACCAAAGCCAAATAGCGAGGTCAACGAGACGATGGCAGCGGTAGAGCCAGGGAGACACCTGAGCCATAGTGACGTCTGCGGTGTACTCGATTGTGGAGAAGATGCACCACAAGTCCGACAATCCCGATAACGATTAGGAAAGAACACGGTCGGAAGTGCTCTGTGAAGAACAATGAAACCGACGAGCTCGGAGATCGGACATTTGAGCAAATAGATGTCGGACGTCAGTTGTGCAGGGATAGTCGTGTTTTTTGATTGAAAACAATGAACCTGGGCAGCAACAGCTCGCCGAGACGCAGGGTCTGCAAACAAGTTAGAAAGGATGCTACCGTGAATCATGCATATGAATATACTCGTATAGATCGACTTGATTGCGTTGAGGAAACCATACTATTACTGATCTTGAAACCCCGTAAGCTGCTGGTCGCATAGCGAAAAATGGCCCATCAGGAATACCAAAAATTATAGCTCGAGGAAACGAAAAAAAAATCGTTGCGCTGGCTGAACATAACTCTGCGGGGCCTCCAATAAATTAAACCCAAAGACACACCCACCCATTGTCCTACATTGTAGGGGTGTCCATCTCGGAAACTTTCAGTGACATTATTGGGTTGCTGTATCGTACAGGGGTCTAAAGCACCGTTGTTGAGATCCATTAAGGTCCCAACGGTGAACGTGTTCAACGTTCAAGGGTTATGATACACGCTCGCAACCTGGGGGCTACTGGCGTTGAGGTGTGTGAAAGCAGAACATGAGGCCTAGATTACAGCTGGCGTTGGCGACACTGTAATAATATTGCTCGGTTCCGTTACCAGATCGAACACGTTGGCTGCAGTGCATCCGCCAGGAAACGTTGCCGATGCAACATAGCACTACATTGAGGGGAATACCTTAGGGTCAACGTTGTTGACATTTGTCTGAGTAGCCGTGACGTTTACTGCGAGAGTATCTTGAGGGAACCTGGCATTTTTCTGCAGTCCATATGTTGCGGACAAATGGGGTTGTCGTAGACTACTTACGAGAGATTTGGCTCTCACTTACTCCTGCTGAAACACGCGAACACGATGAATCAATTATCCACCTCTCATGGTGGCCTCGCGGACACCGACGACTTTTTTACATCAATTGGTGGGAATAAATCACAGCCACCTAATTCGTCGCCGCTTGAAAAATAAGCTTACAACCCTTGACCCGGCTGGCACGTTCTCGTTTTTGACCACACCATCCATTCTTCGTGTACCAACTGACTCTTCTTCATCCTCGATGTACGTGTCTTTCCTCCTCCTCCTCGCGCATACGCCGTGTATTGTGTACCCAGCGTGCACCACGTCTTTTCCTCCTCGCGTTCGGTGTTGAAACATCGAACCATTTTGCAAAGTTCAATCCAATCTGATCACTCTCTTTTTAGCATGCGTGAAATCGTCCACATTCAGACCGGCCAGGTGAGCCTGCAGCATTCAATCGCCACGCATTGTCACTTAACACGTGTTTTCGATCACAGTGCGGTAACCAGATCGGTGAGCCTTCTACTCTTTGCTGCCGCCTAGTCTTTGTTCTTACTTTGGTCAAATAGGTGCCAAATTCTGGGAAGTGGTTTCCGAAGAGCATGGTATTGAGCGCGATGGTCTCTACAAGGGTACCAATGACATGCAACTTGAGCGTATTTCGGTCTACTACAATGAGATCGGCTCCAACAAATACGTCCCCCGTGCTGTCTTGGTCGATCTCGAGCCCGGTACCATGGACTCTGTCCGATCGGGCCCTCTAGCTGGTCTGTTCCGCCCCGACAACTTCATATTCGGACAAAGTGGCGCTGGTAACAACTGGGCGAAAGGACGTAAGTCGTTCATGCCTCGCAACGCTTCTTTGCCGCTAACGTTCGCTCCTCAGACTACACCGAAGGAGCAGAATTGGTGGACTCCGTTTTGGATGTCGTGCGAAAGGAGGCCGAGGGTACTGACTGCCTTCAAGGTGGGCATTCTTTGGACTCCACTAAACTCGCGATATTAAAAATGGGCCACAGGTTTCCAAATTACCCACTCACTTGGTGGTGGCACTGGTGCCGGAATGGGAACGCTTTTGATGTCCAAGATCCGCGAAGAGTACCCCGATCGGATGATGTGTACGTACTCGGTTGTTCCAAGTCCCGCTGTCTCGGATACTGTCGTTGAGGTGTGTTTCGTACATTTTTTATATTCTACATTTCGTCAACTGTTTTTAGCCCTACAATGCTACTCTCTCGGTACACCAACTCGTCGAGAACTCTGACGAGACGTTCTGTATCGATAACGAGGCTCTCTACGACATCTGCTTCCGGACACTGAAGCTTTCTACTCCCACCTACGGAGACCTCAACCACCTGGTATCTTTTGTCATGTCTGGTATCACTACTTGCTTGCGATTCCCCGGTCAATTGAACTCTGATCTCCGCAAGCTTGCTGTCAACATGGGTAGGTTACGCAACCAAGTTTGCCTTCGCATCGACTAACCATATTGAAGTTCCTTTCCCTCGTCTCCACTTCTTCATGACCGGCTTTGCTCCCTTGACTGCTCGCGGCAGCCAACAATACCGTGCTGTCACTGTTCCCGAGTTGACGCAACAAATGTTTGATGCCAAAAACATGATGGCCGCCTCAGACCCCCGTCACGGTCGCTATCTCACTGTCAGTTTGTTGATATTTTCTGCATTCATGGCTAATCGTTCTTTTGACAGGTCGCTGCTGTCTTCCGTGGCAAGGTTTCCATGAAGGAAGTAGAAGAACAGATGCAAAACGTCCAGAATAAGAACTCTGCTTACTTCGTCGAGTGGATCCCCAACAATGTGCTGTCGGCCCAGTGTGACATCCCTCCTCGTGGTGTTAAGATGGCAGTTACGTTCTTGGGCAACTCGACTGCCATCCAAGAACTCTTCAAGCGTGTCAGTGACCACTTCACTGCCATGTTCAAACGGAAGGCCTTCTTGCACTGGTACACTCAGGAGGGTATGGATGAGATGGAGGTTTGTATTGATGTCATGTTGGAGGCGTTGTTATATACTCAATGCCGTTTATAGTTCACCGAAGCCGAGTCCAATATGCAAGATCTTATTGCTGAATACCAGCAGTATCAGGACGCAACGTAAGTGTGGTGAATCTGAATCTGTGGAAGCGACTCCTAACATTCTTCATTTATTGCCAGTGTTGAGGAAGAGGGTGAATACGAGGAGGAGGTCCAACCGGAGGATGAGCCGTAGACGTTGACTGTCACGCGATTCACGACTGTTCTCCGCTCGTTTCCTTGTTCTTTTTATGACGAAAACCTAGGTACTCGGATATTGGTGTCTCCTTTTTGTGTTTGATCCCTTTGTTTTTAATTTCACGCCATCGTTACCCTAGTCAGCACAAGGTGTTTCTTCTTTCCTATCACTCTGTCCTCGGAGATCGATCACGAAAAATCCATCCCACATGGGTGTTATGACTGATGACAAACTGGACTGCTAGCCCAAAACACGAACAAACAAGTTCAGTTGAAAACGACCAACTGGGCCTTGTGCCCGTTCTTTCACCATCATGGTGCCCGTATAATTCATTCTCTTCATGCTAAAATTATCGTTTTCGCGGCACCAATGTGTACAGGCGCAGCAACTTTTCATTGCAGCTCCTGAAGTGGCTTTTTGGTGCAATATCGATCGTCTATTCCAGGCGGTTTTCCTTTTGTCGGCGCGGGTTGCTTTCTGTGCATTCCAGACGCTAGGCGTAGACAACAAAAGTCGGGGATGTACATATGTTTCTGTTTCTTGCATAGATTGACTCTGTCACCTTTCCTTTTTCTTGAACATTGGATAATGTCTGAACATCATGAACGGAACTCGGCGAGTCGACAACATACATCCATTCATGATTTAGCAACCGCGTTTTTCTATTGTACAGTCTAAACGAAGATGTTGAGAGGATACAAAAAGGGGATAGAGAAGAGAAGCGTGTTTAGTAACGCTACACCGTAATACCCAGTGGCTCGCCGCTTATCGACACGAGGCACGTTTGCTACAAGAACACATACACGTGGTGGTACACGGGGGACCCCCCAACGAACAGAAAGTAAATGAAAAAGTACTAATCGAGGCTCACCAATCGTCGTCGGAAGAGTCGGCTACGACATTGGGTAGAGGCGCGGACGGCTCATCGTTGGGGTCAAAGTCGTCGGGATTGGACTCCGCGTCCGCCTGTTCCTGCTGAGCGTCTGGAGGGGAGAGCACATATGCACAGTCGGGCTGGCGAGACGACCGCTCCGCGCGCTGCTCGTCGATCGCGAGGTCTTGAGCCATCGACAACCACATACGCAACTGCAGACTGAGAGCGGTAGGAGATGACGACCCCACGCGATGTAGTCAGGGAAGGGAGGTACTTACAGGCTATCGTCGCCGGCGCACGTCTTGGTTTCTGTCTGCATTTGCAGCATCTTGGCACTCTGAGGGACGTTATAGCCCGGACTGCTCTTCTCCATCAAGGACTTGACGAGCTTTTGTGTATCCACGATGCTAGGTTCCGAGAGGACGGTAGGGTTACAAATATCCTGCTCTGACTTGCATCGATTCTGCCATATAATCTTTGGATACGCTGACTGATAGATTGAGATCAGGCGCACCTTGGCGGGGACGATCGGGAGCAGCTTCGAGAGCCCAGAAGGCCACGAGGTCACATCGATGCCTGCACGTGCAAGGATACCACGAGCCATTTCTTCGTCGTGCAGAAGCACTATGAGAGGGATTCCGCTCTTGTTTGCGTCGTGTTCGAGCAGGTTTCGCAACCGGTCATAAAGCCCTTCCAGATCGCCCTTGACGATCTCAGAATGGTAGGGATTCTACCAAACCCAAGATCGAAGAAAGTGAGCGACGCAATCAACGATGGTACGTTACCTTGGAGCCAGGATTCTTCAACCCCGTTTGCAGCTGGAAATGAACCGTAGATCCGGCGAGCTTCTCGAAAAAAAATGGAAGCAAGGCGTCCGTCCAGCCAACTTCGACCAGTCGAGGATCTTCCAGACGCTCGCTCCTGCGCCGGTTGTCGACGTTCCACTGTCCGAATACCAGCGACACGACGCGTACGCTTCTGAGCCAGGGTGGCACAGCGAGTCCGACCTTGCCTGCCTCGAGTTCTCTAGTGAGGAGTCTATACAGAGTTCTATAGAGTCTTCAGAGACAGACTGGCGGTGAGGAGAACACTTCTCGTGTACCTTTGTTGTTCGAAATACGCCCTGTAATGAACGGTCGCTGTTCCTGTCTGGACATACCCCCGGTTAGCCTGACTGTTATCCAGCGTCGTTTCTTCGCTTTCGCGCCTGTTTTTGTTTCGAGTTTTCTGCTTGTATGTCTTGATTTTCCCAATTAACTCCTTGGGCGAGCTAAAGTAAATGGGGGACAGCGAAAGAAAGTGGTCCGCTTTCCATGAGTCCCTCGGTATAGTCTGACGGTGCTCGAGAGTGAACTCGAGCATCTGTTCTCCCGACATGAGCAGGTATGAAGCACCGGAGGGTAGGATTCCTGGAACGAATGAGACCATGGACGAGTGGCGGACGCAGGAGTAATACCCAAGACGAGCTCGATCGGGGAGTCCGGCCCCCCTGGTCGCAAGAGCTTTGATTTCGCAGAGAATATGGCTTCGATCAAAGGACTGTCGTCGAACCTTTTGTGGGTAAACCTATGAAAGGTCGATCGTTGAGTAGTGACACAAAGGGGTGGCCACTCGACTTGCCACTTGTTTGAGTGGGCTTTGTAGCCCGTCAACTGGTAAAATGACGACTCTATACACATTGGATCGTGGTGGTATATGGACAAGGAAACGGCGATGGTCTGATGCGGTTGATGCGGCTGAGATGCGACGCGGGTACTTATGTGTGATCGGACGCGCTTGGAACACGGCCACGTGCCGGCTTCCCCGTTCGGAAAGTATTCAAGGTAAGTGCTTACATTCTCTACTACTTACTGTACTTGATATCTTTCTGCAGGTCACTACACCATGCATCAGCACCACTTGGGCACTCGTTCCTTTTCCCGGAGGTGGTGGATGCCAGTACACTTCCTTGGGGTAATGTAAGCTTGCAGTAGACGAGATTTGCCTTCTTCCTCTTCGCCTTGAGTTGAAAAACCTAGTCAAAATACGAGAACTTGCCAAGAAAGCGCTTGCTCTCCTGACACGGAAGTCTCGCATGATGGCAGGTTACTGTATTGCAGGGAGGAGACCGCAATTCAAGCTCGTCAATCAATCGATCAGACGGCCCGCAGATGTCTGAACAGTCGAGCGCACCAGCACGTTCGTCTAACGGTTTCCTTGTCCTCCTGGCACATTGTTTGCACAAAATTACGGGTTGTAGCACAGAATCTCAGACTCACGTTCAGCCTCGAGGAAGCACGACGACTACCCGGTCGGATCGCACTCAGGCTTGTTATTAAGGCTGGGCACGGCTGCCGCATTGCGCGGGGGTGTGGAACTTTGCTTGGGAATGGCCTGACCGCGACGATGGTACTAAAAATATAGGATTTGATGATGTAATCGATGCCGATTGGCTGTTCCTGGGTGTTCCGTCACGCCATCGTAACCATTCATTTTTCCTGGCTTAAAAAGGGACTTTGATCGCGTCGAGTCTCATCCGACCACAATGGCGTTCAACGCGACCGTCGCAGCTATTCACGACGCCGCTCATCCCCTCTACGCTAACGTCGTGTTGTCCCAACTTAGCTGGTTGGAACAGTTATGGGCAGCATGGTACATCTGGATTGACAATCCCATCATTGCTACTGGTCTCATGAGCTTTTTGCTCCACGAGGCGAGTCGCGTTCTCGCTGCACTCGGTCGTGCTTTCTGACCGCTTCTCACAACTAGATTATATACTTTGGACGTTGCATTCCATGGATCGTCATCGACGCCATGCCCTATTTCCGCAAGTGGAAGCTTCAGCCTGGCAAGGTCCCGACTCCTCAAGAGCAATGGGAATGTACGAAGCTGGTCCTCTTCTCTCATTTCACCATAGAATTACCCGCTGTCAGTCTTTTTCGCGTTCTCGACTGCTTAAAGTCGCTGAATATGGTATTCAGATCTGGTTGTTCCACCCTATGGCAGAGACGTTGGGCATGCAAACTTACCAGGTACCCTTCCCGTCCTGGAAGACCATGCTGCCGCAAATTGCCCTCTTCTTCGTGTTTGAGGACATGTTTCACTACTTTGGTATGGACGAGTCGTTTTCAACGTTGCCGGTTCCCTGACAAGCTCTTGTTTAGCTCACCAGGCTCTTCATTGGGGACCGTTGTACAAGCATATCCACAAGATTCATCACAAGTACTCGGCCCCATTCGGACTGGCTGCCGAGTATGCCCACCCTGCCGAGGTGTTTATCCTAGGTACCGGCACCATTGCGGGTCCCATTCTCTACTGCTATTTCACGAGCAACCTGCACATCTTCACCGTTTACCTTTGGATCACGCTTCGTCTGTTCCAAGCCATCGACGCCCATAGTGGTTATGGTTCGTGTCGTTTGACTCGTTCAGGATTCAGCATCGCTTACGTTTTCGTTCCTAGATTTTCCCTGGTCATTGCAACACATTGTTCCTTTCTGGTCGGGTGCTGAGCACCACGATTTCCATCACATGGCATTCACGAACAATTTCTCAACCTCTTTCCGGTGGTGGGATCGCATGCTCGGTACGGACAACAAGTACCTCGAGTACCGTAAGCGTGTGGATGCGATCAAGGCCGCCATGAACGGCAAGAGCAAGGCTGAGGTGGATGCTGCCGAGCGTCATCTGATTGAGCAGGTGGAAGAGGAGGGGCAGCGTGCTGAGGCTATTGCCGAGGGATCTGTCAAGCAAGTCAAGGTACAATAACTAATTAGAGACAAATGTCGAGTAGACAATACCAATACAACACGCTGAATAATTTAGCGGCTTCTTGTCAATGTTGCTCCCTCCAGAGACGCTCGAGCTCATGCTGGTGCACCTTTCCAACACTTGACAGTCTACGTTCGCTTTGACAATTGTAAATTCAAGCAAACCTCGGTTGCAGGACTATCATCCCCAATTTGAAACCGCACACTGTCCAGTGTGGAGCGTAGAAGGTAGAAACGTCGAACAAATGTTTCAAAAGGTAGACCAAAGCCTTACGTCAATATTGTGTGACGCAAAAAATATCAAGTTCACCACGACCCCTGTTCCCTGCATCTACTACACACGGGCCCTTTGTTTGCTAACGGTCGATATCGAACAGTCCCGTCCATACACCCTTGGGACGGTCACCATGACTGTTGTCGAGCTGAGACTGGAGTCGAAGTTCGCAGAGTCATAGGGCCCGGGCATTTTTGATCGAGGAGCTGGTTGCTCGTGGTGACTTTAACGTCGTCGTCGTGTACCCTCGCGCGTCTGTGTGCGTGTGTATGCTCCACCAAACGCGCACGTAAACAAATATACGCGTGGATCTTGTGCGTCTCGCACTGCACGGCAGCGACGCCGTGTTGCAAAAGTGCGCTTGTATATGCCTGTCACTGCAACACAGTGTCACCGTCGTGCGAGCGCGGTCGGGTGCCTCCGCGTGCAGGTGAGGACGAGTGCGCACGCACGTCAATGTGGACATATAGAGGGATGAGGTAGGGAGGTCGAGGTCGAGTTCGTGTGCTCTCATTCTGCCGAGAGCAACACAGCAGTCATTGCACGTCTTGAGTGCGAGCGAACGACTCGGGGCGTGTGTCAGTAAGTAAGTAAATAGAAAAGAAACTAACCATGCTGGAGCTGAGGACTCTCCATCCAAAGACACAACTCTGGGGTTCATTGTGAACTGTGAATTGTCTAGTTTAGGATGGACTTGCAAGTTCGCAAAGAATACAAGGTAGACGTCAGAGGAGAGTCCCGAATATGGCGTACCGTAGGTCATCGTTAGCCTGGTGACCAGACCGTCTATGAGGCCGATTCAAACGCGTACATACCTTGCGACGCTTGAAATCATTCCAGCGCTCTACGTTCAGGCCACCGGCGAACCACATACTGTACCGTCATATGAACCTACACCGCCGCTTCAGTGATATCCTACATTCATGAACTCACCTCATGCCATGGCATTCTTGGGGTACATATAGAGGTCGCAGCTCATATAGTCCATCGCGTCCTCTACATCGGCGATGCGGGTGTAGTAGTAGTCTTTTACGGACAAACGGGGTACTCGCTCAGATCAGTCAAAAAAGCCTGTGTCGACAATGGAACAGACGGTTGCATGTAATCATGTCCGTGGAGGAAGGAATTATCGTTGAGCGGTTTTTGACGGGATGGATGATGAGATGAGTCACCGATATCTCGACGTTTTTCTGGAGGTGTAGGAGAGACAGCTTGAGCTCTGTAAAAAAGAATTGTCGTGAATATGCCTGGGCGAACGTGAGCGTGATAGGCCTAGTGGGACGACTACATACCCTCCTTGCTGTCGCCCTCCTCGCCAGCGCCGCGGGCCCATCAGGTGCGCTTGGTGCAGGACGAGGGTGGTGAGGCTAGCGGGGAAGTAGTTGAGCTGGTGGGCCCAGGTGGGGTGAGCTGATAAAGAATTGCTGCGGACCGGAGTCACATCTTTACCTGGCAGTGAACCGAATTACTTGCCTTGTCCTCGACCTCCGAGTCGTCAAGAGGAGCCGGTATCCGGGTACTCACTTACCTCTTGGACTTGCAAGACTTACTTGAATGCTGCCGGCATGGTTGACATACATAACCACTTCTTCCAAGCTGCCAATGAGCTTTATGTACGATCGATCATTTTGCAGATAAAGAGACCTACCTAAGACTACGACGCCGTTCATGGGCAATTGGACAACAATTTTCCTTGATACAGAGTATGGTGAAGAGAGTTCCAGCTGGATACGAAGTCTCCTGCCAGTGCACTGGCAAAGAACGAGCTTCGATCAATCTTCGCTTCTCTGATCACCTAAATAGACATGACGGAATGCAGACAACCTCTCCACCAATAAAAAGTATCCATCCCACGATCCGTAAGGTGTCCGTAATTTATAAAAACACAAGGTAGATAAGTTTGAACAGCTATCGCCGGGAAGCGTGGTGTACTTACTTATCAATCGTTGTTCCCAACAGAATTTTTAGAGGTGCTCCCGAATAACAATGGCTGTCCTCGTCGCGTCTCATCTCACCAGGTGACCGTGTTCAACGCGACCGTTGCAACTGTTCACGACACCGTTGGGGCCCCCAGTCACTGCCAGTGGAGTCTACGTTTACGTCACGTTGTCTCAACTCAGCTGATTGGACTCATCTATACTATGGGCAGCTCGGGTGTATTAATTGTTCGCAACATTCAAGCTCCCGAATAGACTCTTATCGCTGAAATGACATTTCCCCCCAGTGGGAGCGTTGTTCGATCGCAGCTCTCGAATTCGATCCAAAAAGGAATATGGGCCGTAAGGGTCGTTCCAACGAACGTAAGTGTGCTGGAGGTGGCCGCACTGCCAGCCATCCCAAATTGTTCCCAACTTCTTTTGCCGAAACGGCTAGCAGCCGAACAGAATAGCTCCCGAATGACAGACTCGGATCCGAACCATTGGGGCTTTCCATTTTTTTTAAAAGGTGACTTCGTATCGCATTCTTGACCTCGTCGACTCAGTCCCATTCCACTATGGCGTTCAACGCGACCGTCGTAGCTGTTCACGACGCTGTTCATCCCCTCTACGCCGACGTTGCGTTATCTCAACTCAGCTTGTTGGAACAACTATGGGCGGCGTGGTACATCTGGATCGACAATCCCTTCCTTGCTACTGGTCTCATGAGCTTTTTGCTGCACGAGGCAAGTCGCGTTCCCGTTGTACTCGATCGTGTTTTCTGACAACTCAGTCGTTCACAACTAGGTTACATACTGGGGGCGTTGTATCCCATGGATCATTATCGACGCCATGCCCTATTTCCGCAAGTGGAAGCTTCAGCCCGGTAAGATTCCTAGTCCGCAAGAGCAATGGGAGTGTACGAAGCATGTGCTCTTCACCCACTTTGCTATCGAATTGCCCGTCGTCAGTCTCTTAGGCGCTGTCGACCGCTTAAAGCCACTTAAAACAGTGTTTAGATCTGGCTGTTCCACCCTATGGCAGAGAAGCTGGGCATGCAAACCTACCAGGTACCCTTCCCGTCCTGGAAGACCATGCTGCCGCAAATTGCCCTCTTCTTCGTGTTTGAGGACATGTTCCACTACTTTGGTATGGACGAGTCGTTTTCTACGTTGCCGGTTCCCTGACAAGCTCTTGTTTAGCTCACCAGGCTCTTCATTGGGGACCGTTGTACAAGCATATCCACAAGATCCATCACAAGTACTCGGCCCCATTCGGAATAGCTGCCGTGTACGCCCACCCTGCCGAGGTGTTTATCCTTGGTACCGGCACTATCGCTGGCCCTATTCTCTACTGCTGTCTCACGGGCAACCTGCACATGTTCACCGTGTATATCTGGATCACGCTTCGTCTATTCCAAGCTATTGACGCACACAGTGGTTATGGTTCGTGTCGATTGACTCGTTCAGTATGCAGCATCGTTTACGTTTATGTTTCTAGACTTCCCCTGGTCATTGCAGCACATCGTGCCTTTCTGGTCGGGTGCTGAGCACCACGATTTCCATCACATGGCATTCACGAACAACTACTCGACCTCTTTCCGGTGGTGGGATCGCATGCTCGGCACGGACGACAAGTACCTCGAGTATCGTAAGCGTGCTGATGCGCTCAAGGCAGGCATGAAGGGCAAGAGCAAGGCCGAGGTGGCAGCTGCCGAGCGTCGTCTGATTGAACTGGTGGAAGAAGAGGGACACCGTGCTGAGGCTATTGCCGAGGGATCTGTCAAGCAAGTCAAGGTACAATAATTCGGAGACGCACGTCGAGGACTATTAGCTAGAGTCGCCATATGTTGTCCCTTCCGTCATATTTCATGTAGAGCACATTTCTAGAATTTACGATGTTGAACGTCATACTATATATTCAATGTCACAGAAGTGATGACGTGCAGAATCGTGCCTGCGTGACATATTGGTATGTTGCTTCCTACGGAGACGCTCGAGCTGGTGCTGGTGCAACTTTCTGGAGGCGAACTCGTTCCAACGCTGACGGTCTGTTCTGTCTTTCACCACGTCGCTGCTCGCGTGCTCTATCGTACGTTGGTCGACCTTCCCCCGAAACAATCTCTCCATCTCATCAAAACACTCGCCCGCAACGATTTCTATCCCCGTCTCGTCCATCGATTCGACCTCGAGTGGAACGACATCCAGTTCACGGCAAATTTTCTCCGTCTCCTCCGTCGCACCCTCCAGCGACTCACCCACCTTTCATACCTCGGTCTCGACTTCTCCCCCGCAGATAACACCTCCACGTTTGCATGGATCCTCCAGGGATGTTCCTTCTCCCTCAAGGTGTTCACTACCTCGATGCGCTGCGACCCCGTCCTCGCTCGCTTCTTCGAGACCCAGCCTAACATCGTCGAGGTCTGCCTCCGCGGGATCCCAGTCCCGGACACGAACACGAACACGAACACGGACACGGACGACTACAAGTTCTCGCTGCCCCCGCACGTACTCCCCCGTCTCAAGCACTTTCGCAGCGTACACCCCTCGCCGGACATCACCGCCGCCTTCATACGAGGCCGCCCCGTCGAGAGTGTCTCCATGTCGCTCCATCCCGAAGACGCGACCCGCTCGCTCGACGCGCTCCTCCTCTCTACATGCCCCCTCCGACGCCTCACGGTCCTCTCGTTCGACTTTGAGTCCCCCATCGCGCTCATCGCCGAGATCTCGACGCGGTTCCCGATGCTCGAGGCGCTGCATGCCGTCGTGCTCAGGCGGCAGTCTACGTATGCAAGTCCCCCTTTTTTGCGTTGTTTTTTTCTTCTCTTATTTCTCATCTTTCTTGTTTTCTCCCCAAATCCTTAGGAACTCCTCGTCGAAACTGCGCCCTCGTTGAGCCACTTCAAGGCGCTTCGATATCTGACGTTCATGGCGCCGGGTTCGCGCGAGGACGAGCCACCGGAGAACGAGTTCAAGATCGCGACGCTGTGGCACCGGGCGTGTCCGTCACTCAAGACGATCATACTTCCCAAGGGGGTCGTGTGGGGGTACGTCGACGGACGGTGGACGTCGCTCCAGGACGAGTCGTGAGAATGTGTCAACGGACGGGGGTGGGGATGGGAATGACTGGGCCATGACCCCCCATGATGGCCGCCTTGGGATATGGCGTCGGAAGGTATGTACATACGTTTTGAACAAACAGCAGACCCTGTGTTAGTCGGACGACGGAGAGATTCGTGCTTCAGGCCTTCAGGGGTGGCGGACGTACAGGCACGTTTGGAAGAATGAACGTACGTACGCGGTGTACAAAAACGGAAATGTGAAAGGATATCTCCCCCCCCTTTCTATTACCTTGGCTCGTGGACCTCTGAAGGCTTGAATGAAACAAGGCGCGGCAGGTTACTCGATACCCCATGCGAAAGGGGCGCTTGTTGCTTGCAGCGTCATAGCGTCATGATGCGGGATGCAACCTGTGCGCTCGGAAGAACAATGCCAGCGTTGCCGAACCTCGCCGAGGGTGCGTTTGGGGCAATCTGGTTAGTAGTCGCTGCTCTGACAAAAGCATACGTATGGTAACCAGATGGATCGAATGATTGACGAACATGTGAGCGCAACTCGGCGACGAACGAGCCCAACGCGCTCGAGCTCGCTGTACACCGGCGGACTCAGCCTCTCATTTTCGACGCACCCACCAACCTCGACTTGGCGTCCGACGCCAAGTGCTTAACATCATCGAGCTCCTGCAGTCCGTCTCCCTCCGTGTCAACATGCCCCGTCCAGGCTCTGCGCAAGGCGATCCACTCCGCACACTCGTAGAGATCGCGGGTCGCTCGACCAACCGCATGCTCATCTTCTCGGCGCTCACGGTCCTCGGACATTTATTCATGCACTCTTCAAATCTGTCTCGCATCGATGCCGACTCGCCAGCTCTCGATGCCTCCCGCTCCCGAACGTCGGTCAAATCTTGTGCTGTATGTGCATTGTGCACCGATGAGTCGGCTTTGGGCAGTAGTACGTTGGACAGCCTTACCGAGAGTGACGTCGCTGTATGTCTGGGGAAAGAGCACCAGCAGATTTCGGATGTCTGATGAGCTCTGCGAGACAGGGATACTGGGGACGGTCTTGGATGGGG